>WURV02175201.1:0-13892 GCA_011762755.2 Epimenia babai | reverse complement strand
GTGGTGATCCAAAAACGTCATTGCAAGGAGGCTGATTTTTATACCATTGTCATAAATGGCATGACAATGTAACCCAAACCTTTTGTGGCGAGGAGGCAAAGCCGATATGGCAACCTGGTTTTTATACCATTGTGAGGAATGGCATGACAGGGCAACCCAAGTCTTTCGTCATTGCGAGGAATGAAATGACGAAGCAATCTAATAATGGGATTGCTTCAACCTTGGTTTCCTTGGATTACTTCGCCCAAAGGACTCGTAATGACATTCGCTAAACCGTCATCGCGAGCCAGCGGAGTGGCGATCCATATTAGATCACTTCGCCAATGACTCGTAATGACACAGCTGGTCATTACGAGCGTAGCGTGGCAATCCAGTAAAATTTATTACAAGGGTAAAATGCAATCCAATAAAATGTCGGTTATTGCAAACTTGCGGAGCAAGTGTGGCAACACAACAAAATAAACACCAAAGAGGCACCAGGGGAACAGCCTAAAGATGCGCGATATTTTAGTCACATTAATGGTTTTCGGCAGCTTGCCATTTATTCTCCGTAATGCCTGGGTAGGCGTACTTGTTTGGTCGTGGTTAAGTTATATGAACCCTCACCGGCTGACCTGGGGCTTTGCCTACAATATGCCGTTTGCCCAAATCGTTGCTGTGGTTTTATTTTTATCATTGCTGTTCAATCGTGAAAAGATGTCCTTCCCCAAAGGAGGAGTGTTTTATGTCTGGGTCGTTTTTATTGTCTGGATGTTAATTTCAACAGCCTTTGCCATTTACCCTCACAACGCAACGGATGCCCTCATTAATGTGCTCAAAATACAGCTGGTGACGTTTGCCACGCTGTTGCTGATAACGGATATGAAGCGAATTAATTATTTGATCTGGGTAATTGTTGTTTCCATAGGTTTTTATAGTGTCAAGGGTGGGATCTTTACGATTTTAACCGGTGGCGCGCATCGTGTATGGGGGCCTGCACTAAGTGAAATTAGTGAGAATAATGCGCTGGCCCTGGCTACCCTGATGGTTATACCTCTTATGTATTATTTATATCAGGTTGCCAGTACCAAATGGATTAAGTATGGCCTTGGTCTCGCAATGTTATTAAGTGTGGCTTCGGCGATTGGCTCGCAATCCAGAGGTGCATTGCTCGCTATTATTGCTGTCGCCGGCTTTTTCTGGTTAAAAACCAAGAGTAAATTAGTAAGTGGGATTGCAATCATTTTACTGGCGGTTATTGGTTTTCAGTTTATGCCCGAGAGCTGGCACGAGAGAATGCAAACGCTCTCTAACTATGAACAGGATGCCTCGGCTATGGGACGAATTGGTGCTTGGGCTTTCAGCATGAATATTGCCAGCGATAGGCTAACAGGTGGCGGCTTTAATTCATGGACGTGGGATAACTATCAAATATATAACCCTGAAGCATCGACGACTGTGGTGGCTCATAGTATCTATTTCTCTGTGTTAGCTGACCATGGCTGGCCGGGGCTGGTGTTGTTTTTGTCGGTGTTATTTCTCACGTGGAAAAATTTATCTGGAGTGATATCGAGCACTAACGGAAAACCAGAATTCAATGAGCATAATCTGCTCGCAAGAATGCTGCAGGTCAGTATGATTGCCTATATGTCGGGTGGGGCATTTCTCAGTTTGTCCTACTTCGATTTGCCATGGCATTTAATTGCTATCGCATTACTGTTGAAAAGCCAGATAGAAAAAAGGCCGTTGCAGGGTAATAGTTTGGCTAAGCTGAAGCGGGCTGAAGCTGCTTAATATTTCAGGTAACAAAAAATGAAGTGCAGAGTTTTATTTGTTTTGTTGGTTTTCCCTATGGTCGCGTTTCCGTGCAACATGGATTTGGATAATGGGCTAATAGGCCCTTATGACTACAGCGACCCCAGTAACCACGAGCCCAATAGCCGTAATATTTCACAAGTAACAAATGTACACCTTACGCCACCCATGCTTATTCTAAAAAAAGGTCAAACTGGGACAATTTCATCAGATCTCGACTATACATTGAGGGCTATTCCGAATCATCCACAGGCGCTGGATTTGGCATCCCGGCTTGAACGAGCGATTACTATAGGAATTGGTGCGCCTAAGTACGAAAAAATGATCAGGTCAGCCGAGTGTTATTTTCAAAGAGGAATAAAACTTAACCCAAAGGCCACAGCAACCAGGGTGGTTTACGCAGTTCACCTTCACAGAGCGGGTAAATTTTCAGAAGCTCTCAATCAGTATGAGATTGCTATTGATAATGGCGGCAGCACGACAAATCTCTACTACAACTATGGCTTGGCTCTGGTAAAAGTAAAGCGTTATGAGGAGGCCGCTAAGTATGCGAGGCTTGCTTACGATGCGGGTTATCCTCTTCCCGGATTAAAAAAGAAACTGGTTGAAGCCGGTGTTGCGTTTGAATAATACGGCTTTAAGTGCAGCTGTTATGAAGTTGCTGTAGAGATGGAGTCTTGATGTTTTCATACCGGAAAGAGATTGAAGGTTTAAGAGCTGTTGCAGTTCTGCCAGTATTATTCTTCCATGCGGGCTTTTCTGGCTTTAGTGGAGGTTACATTGGCGTAGACATTTTTTTCGTCATTAGTGGATACTTGATTACCTCAATCATATTGCAAGAGATTGAGCGGGGTGATTTTTCTATCTGGCAATTTTATGAGCGTCGAGCACGCAGAATTTTACCTGCACTAATGGTTGTGCTTTCGGCTACATCAGTTTTAGCTTTTATATTTATGCCTCCCCTCCTATTGAAGGAGTATGCTCAGAGTGTGGTTGCGGTTGCAACGTTTACCTCTAATATTTTCTTCTTTCTGGAAATTGATTATTTCGCGAACCTCAGCGAAGAAATGCCGCTGTTGCATACTTGGAGCTTGGCGGTTGAAGAGCAGTACTACCTGATATTCCCGCTATTAATGGTTGCCACTTTGCCACGAGGGCGAAACACTGCTGTCGCCACTTTATTTATTATTGCAGGCCTGTCTTATGCTGTAAGCGCATATATGTTATCTGTCGGAGCTGTAGAAGCGAATTTTTACCTGATTTTTGGGCGTGCGTGGGAATTGATGGTGGGTGCTCTGGTGGCTTTTCTTCCGAGAGATAAGCACAGGTGCAATGCCGTTTTTAATGAAATTGTGTTGTGCCTAGCAGTTGTCGGGCTTGTTTACTCGATTACACAATTTGACGAAAAAACCCCTTTCCCCAGTTATTTCGCATTGCTGCCAGTCTTTGCTACTGCGCTGATCATTGCTTTTAGTGATGAAAATACAATTGTAGGGCGATTATTGGCAAACAAAACTATGATGTTTGTTGGTGCGCTTTCATATTCTATTTACCTTTGGCATCAGCCTCTTTTTGCGATAGTGCGTCTCAAAACAGTTGGCGAGCCATCCCATGCCGTTTTTCTCGGGTTAATTCTGCTAAGTATTGGCCTGGCATATTTGAGCTGGCACTTTGTCGAGAAGCCCTTTCGCAAGAAAAGAAACTTTTCTCGGCTTCAGGTGTTTTCTTTTTCTGCAGCATCGCTCTTGATATGTATTGGGGTTGGTTTGGCAGGGCATTTTTCAGGTGGATTCGAAGACCGATTTTACGGGCCAAACTATTCAGAAACCATGGTTTACAGTCCGAAGCGGGATGAATGCCATACTGAAGGCGAAAATTACTTAAGCCCTCATAAAGCTTGCCGTTATTTTGGTGAGAAAGTCACTTGGGCCGCTATTGGCGACAGCCATGTTGTTGAGCCAGCATTTGCACTGGCTGAAAAGCTTAAAGATAAAGGCCAGGGCTTATTACATATGAGCTTTAGCAGTTGCACTCCAACCGTAGAGTTGTACTCATCTGAGCCTGGTTGCACCGCATGGCTGAAGGAGTCATTAAGTTATTTAGCAAACAGCCCGGAGATTAAAAATGTCCTGATTGCTTTTAGGTATAGCTCGCATCTCTACGGCGACCATCAGGGCGTCTACCCAGCGATTCCTCAAAAGAGTCCTGCAATTACGTCTCGTCCGGGGCATACTCTTTCAGACGATGAAATCAGAGAGCTTATTTGGCAAGATTTTCAGACGATAATCGATTTGCTGGTGTCATCTGGGAAAGCTGTCCACATTCTTTATCCAATTCCGGAACTCCCGGTTCATATTGCCAAAGCGGTGCAACCGTTCTCAATCCTTAACAAAGAGCCATTTTTAAATCTTGAGGCTTCGACGTCTGAGGCATATTACTATGAGCGCAATGCATATATTCTTCAGAAGTTAAATAGTCTTCCGTTTTCTACAAACCTGAAAGCGATCAGACCTTTTGAAGAGCTTTGTGAGGGGGGATATTGCCCCGCGGTAAAACAAGGAAAAGCACTGTACTTTGATGATGACCATCTAAGTATTTCAGGTGCAGAGTTATTATTCAGCGGCTTCAACTTATGATTTTTCAATAAGATTGCTTTTAATTTATGGTGAAAATTCTAATGCCGGATAAAATGAATGGGGTTGAGCGTTGAGTACCAGAGTATCTATATTAATATCACTGGTTGAGCGCTACAGCATTCTAATCGTTGGCCTTATTTCGACAGTAATACTATCCCGTCTATTAACCCCGGAGGAAATCGGCGTTTTTTCAGTTGGTGCGTCTGCACTTGCCATTGTTCACGCACTAAGAGATTTTGGTGTTTCCAATTACATCATACAGGAACGTGATTTAACACAGGATAGGCTTCGGTCAGCACTGTTGGTTTCGATTGTCGTGGCATGGTTTGTTGGTTTTATAGTGATTATCAGTGCTCCCTGGCTTGGAAAGTTCTATGGCAATCGGGGATTGGAAGAAGTCTTCTATGTAATGGCTCTTGGCTTTTTTATTATGCCATTCAGTTCGACTATTTTTGCTGTTCTAAAACGGGATATGTCGTTCAAAAATCTCTATGTTATCAATACCCTGAGTGCTGCGGTTCAAGCGCTGATATCCGTAGTTCTTGCATACTCAGGATACGGCTATATGAGTATGGCATGGGGCGGTTTATCTGGTGTGGTTGCGACTTTTATATTGGCCCTGTTATACAAGAATGAAGATATATCCCTGATGCCGGGTGTGCGGGATATTCGCAAGGTTTTAAGTTTTAGTGGACTATCAAGCTTATCGAGCATTATGGCTGAGGTTAGCGCGAGTGCCCCGGATCTGATAATGGGGAAGTCATTAGGTTTTCACTCTGTAGGTCAGTTTAGTAGAGCAAGTGGCTTGGTATCGATGTTTGACAAATTGGTAGTTTCTGCCGTCGGCAACGTCGCCGTACCAGTGTTTGCAAAGAAATCCCGGGAGGATCAAGACCTTAAAGATTCGTACTTAAAGTCAGTTTATTATTTAACAGCAGTAGCCTGGCCATTTTTCATGTTCATTCTATTTGATGCCGATTTTATCGTGAATTTTCTTTTCGGAGATCAATGGAAAGAGTCGGTTGCTGTTGTACAGATCCTATGTATAGGGCTGATGCTAAGGTCATTAGGACAATTTAGTGGATCTTTACTTATTGCTGCTGGTGCCATAGGCGATGTTGCCAAACATTCAATGATCATTCATCCGGTTAAAATAATTCTTATTGGATTGGCAGTGTTTTACGGCCTTAATGCAGTGGCTTCTGCTGTTGCTTTTAGTTCGCTTCTGGGGTTGTTGCTGGGGTATTGGTACGTCTATAAGGTCATAATCATTAGTATCAAAGAATGGGCAAGAATCGTTGTCTCGTCATTGTGTCTTTCCGTGATTCCTATAGCATTCGGGCACTTGATGGAGTTTGGTGCTTCGTATTATCTTTCAGATAAGTTGGTACTTTTTATTACTAAAGGACTTTTTTGTGTTCTTTTTTGGGTTTTGATCCTAAGCTTAACTAAGCATCCGATGAAAGAAGAGCTTCAAAGAATGATTGTTACGATAAGGGGGTACAGAGGTTAGTATGAAGTTATTTATTAAGCAGAGCTTCATATAAGTTTTTGTACATTTTTGCTACGTCGGTCCAAGTCAATAGTTCATTCTCATAACCTACATCTTTCGTCGTTCTATCCTGATTATTTTGGTCAATCATGTCAGAAATAATCTTTGAGATGTTTTTTTCTTTGGACACTGAGATTTCTTTCACTTGTGCGGAAGAAAAGCTCATGTCCATTGAATGATTGTCTGTGATAAGTAATGGTTTGTTACATGCTAAAGCTTCCAAGACAACTAAGGGCATAACTTCATGCTGGCTAAGAAGGCAAACTAAGGATGAAGCGTTGTAAGCTGATGCTAATACCCGTTGGTCTTTTTCGAGCCCGCAATAAATGACATGCTCATACTTTTTAATTTCATCAAAGTAAGCACGATCTCTCACTTCGCCTAGCAGAACGAGTTTTAAGCCCAGTTTTTCTGTTTTTTTAGCAAGAAGTAATTGATTTTTAAGGGGGTAAATACTTGCAACACATAGCATATACCCCGGTTTTAGCTTGTGTTTCTCAATAAATAAACTCTCATCTGCATTAAGAAAATCTTCCGAAACCCCATTGGGGATAATGGATATTTCACCGTTAAAAGAATAATTTTGGCGCAGTGCGATAGATTCTTTTTCGCCCAGTGCTACCACAATATCTGCGTTGTGTAAGGCCCACTGAGTTTGCTCTTTGGTTAGGTGCAAGGAATTTCTGCTTAGGAGCTTTATTAATTTGGATATTGCTCGATCTCGGAAGGCGCACAATTTTGAGGATTGGGGGCTAATTACAGATGATAATACGATTCTTTTATTCGCCTTTTTTGCTTGCTCCACAAATTTAAAATTACAAGATTCCGCATCGAATATATGAATAACATCGTAATCACTAAAGCTACCGCTATCAAAGGAGAACATCTCAACATCAACGCCAATTTTCTTTAGCTCGGTGTATATATTGTTGACCTGATTCTGAAGGCCGCCAGACCGAGAAAATAACAGTGGTTCATGAACAATTGCGATTTTCATATTATTGAAACTGCTCTTTGAGTAGAGCTACCTTTTCCAGGTAGCGCTCTAACAGGACTGAGTTAGTATTGTCCGAGCTGAGTTGCGGGAAAGTAGACTTGATAATTTTTGAAAACTGCCGAGTAACTAATTTCTTCTTGAGAGCCCTTCTTACACCAGACTTCTGGTTGTCTGAGTTATCCCAGAGTGAAGCGATATGATTTGGCTGGTAATTTAGGTTCATCGATGAAGTCCAGTCATGCCATTTGAAATCCAAAATAAAATCATAAGCTTTAATAGGTATCCACGGTGTGCGAACTGCATCAGCAACTATGGCGCCGTGCATGGCTTCAGTAAGAAGTACCTCTGTAGATTGGATTTGAGATATCGTTTCCCAAACATCGCCACAGGGCGATATAAAATTTATACCGAGATTTTTACATATCTTCTCCCAATTACCACAATTCGTACTCATTTGGTGGGGCATATAGGAATATTTAGATACTTTTTTTACATTGTTATCTGTAAATAGTTGAACCAAGATGGCCGCATCAGTTATCGCTAATTTTTTCTCTAAACCCAAGGACTCGGCGGTCAGTGGCCCGCGTACAGCAAAAAACTTCCATGTCGAATCAAGGTCTGGCTTTGGTCCATATCCAGCGCCAGATCCAAAAATATACTTGGTCGGCTTGCTGGGCATATGATCATTGATCAAGGTACCTATGCCTACAAATAACTCAGATTCCGACTCGTTGGCTTCCCTTAAAGCCCCCGCGTGGTGAGCGGTACCCTCTAGTAAATCCGGGAAAATTTTTGGCCATAGCCATTCGTTGAGATCGTCACCAAAATTTCCGCCTTTTTCCTTGTAAAAATATAATTTCATAGTGCGTTTCACTGTTTAAAATGTATAGAGGTGAGGCAGCTACTTAACAGTCAGTATCGTTTTTAATTCTACGGAAAAGCAATTTTATCGCTTGCTTAAAGAGAGCTGCTGAAGGTTTCGAGTAAAGGCTTGCAGTGACTCCCAATATTGAATAAGAAAATGCGGTAAATTTTTTTTTCAGACTAATATTAGCTCGGGTCAGGCTGTTTATATTAGATGATAGCCGCCACCAGACTTCTTTCTTGTTTAAACCACTTATTAAGAATAAAGCGTACATGTCCACCTTTATTGAGCTTAACCCAATAGCTTTTTCCCCTGACATTAATGACTCATGACCACGTGTTGCAAGCATGGCTATATCGCTTATAAATAGAGCTTTGTTGGATTTTAAATACTGCAACCAAAAGAGCCAATCTTCACCAATGTACACATGTTCAAATAAGCCACCCATCTCCAAAAAGGACTGTTTAGTAAAAAGAGAGGCGCCAAGGCTAAAAGGGGTAACGTGATAAAATTCCGATTCGATATTTTCAGTTATTTGAGAGCATCCAGAATTTAATGAATCAGTCAAGCAGGCTAACTTGTGCGTTTCTCCTGAAACCAAGCGCTCACCAACCTTGTAGTAATATAAACCGATTACACAATTTACTTCAGTGTTCTCGCTTAACTTTGTGAGACGCTTATTAAGTGAGGTTTTTGTCCATACATCGTCTGAATCCAGAAAAGCGATGATCTCTTTTGAAGAATGCTTTACTCCGGCGTTTCTGGCCGCGGAAGGCCCTTGATTCCTGGGCATTCGATGCACATATATTGATTCTAATAGAGACAGACGTTGTAAAACTGTTAACGTAAATTCATCATCGCTATAGTCGTCAACTAAAATAATTTCTAATTGCACGCCCTCAATTTTTTCCTGATCCAGTACCGAGTTTACTGCTGATTCTAAGAATTTCCCGGAGTTATAAACTGGGATGATTACACTAACACTATTGTATCTCACTGACTGTACTCCAGATGCGGGGCGTTGCTCTTTGTACGCGGCAAGTGCTGGGGCTCTATGGTCATCTATTAACAACTCTTACTGTGAACTTGAATGATTAATTCTGAAGTTCTTTTTTATGAAAGTTGTGAGTTCATTAAAAAGCTGGTGAGAAAAAATATAGGTGCAAAATAGCCAGCAACTACACACGGTTATACTTGCAATTAAAAGCGGTAGAAAATTGTCATTAAAATGGAAGATATTAGTAATGATTGTAATGACGCAGACGCAAAGGGACATTGTATAGAAACTTTCTTTTAATGTGTGCGCTAAGTTTTTGACAGTTACTCCCAAGGGTATCTCAATAAAGATATGAAAAACCACAAAAGAGATCAGATAAAATAATATCTGGACTATAGCCACAGCGGTTACACTATAAAAAGCGGCTATTATGGTGATGATTGCTCTCGGTATTTGCAGTGCCAGCATAAGGTTGAACCTTAATTTCACTTTGCCTAAAGCAATAGTGAGGTCGCCTGCAAACGTAGAAAGAGACCTGAACGCAAAAGCTATACACAATAGCTTTATTAGCGGTATGGAGCCGAGCCACTGATCCCCAAACAGAACATAAACAATCGGTTCGGCCAAAAGGTAGCAATAGCCGTAAAAAGGCAGGGATATCATGGTAAAGCAGTTTAGCGCTTTTAGGTATGGTCCCTTTAAGTCTTCATTATCTCTGGAGTATTTTGCAAAAGTTGCGATGGAAACGTGGCTAACAGCCGATGTTATGGCCTGATTGAAAACCGACAGAATACCAACAGCCCTTGAGTAATAACCTAGCGTGGAAAAGCCCAGTAGTTTGCCAATTGCCAAGTCGGGGGCGGATAGCCCAATTTCCTGTATTATTGCCGCAAGGCTGGAATAGCTGCCGTAGGAGAATATGCGTTTGAACTCTTTGTATGAGGGAATAAATTGGGCGTTCTCAGGCCGATTGATAATCCCTACAACAACCGTAGTCGCTGTTCCGGCAACGGAAGCCCATGCAAGGCTTAAGAAACCATGCCCTAAATAGGCTAGGGAGATAGCCGTTAGAGTGTTTACCAGTGCCGATAAGAAGTTGATGATAAAAAGCGTATTGAACTTCAAATCTCTTCTTAACAGGCCTAAAACAGTTGAATTAAAAGGGATAATTAAAAAGTTAACGGCCAGTATAAAGATGACGTTAGATACCCCCTCTTCCTGATAATAATTTCCAATTGGGATGCTCAAGAGGAACAGAGTTAGTGATGCTGACCAGGAAATTAAAAGCGTCACACCAAACGCAGTGCGCAGCCTCTCTTGGGATAACTCCTTTTCTTGGACGATGTAGTTTGATACACCGAAATCTCTGATCATATGGGCGAAACCAATGATGACAGCGCCAATCGTAAAAACCCCTATATCCTCTGGGGTGAGCAGCCGGGCGAGAATGAGTGTGGATGCGAACTGAATCAACATAACGCTGTATTTGTCAGCAAAAGAAATTGCCAGAGATTTTCTTACAGACGTCATTGTCTTATCATGTCGCGCTTGTGAGTTGGTTATTAAAGAGATATTAAGGGGCTTAGTAGTGCCGGGTAGGGGGCTAGTTTAGCATGGTGTCATTAAAAGCAAAGCTCAAAGCATTTTTGGCTAAAACCGCCTTTTCATACGATAAAGCGTTATTAAAAAAGTCGCTTGAGAAGGCTGGCTTAGGGGCAGGCGATGCGGTGATGGTGCATAGCTCCTGGCTGAAAAATAATGGCTTTCAGGGTAAGCCAGTAGATTTCATTAATGGCATTAAGGAAGTGGTTGGGAGTAAAGGGCTGGTTACTATGACTTCCATGACGTATCACAATCAATCGACAGCAGAATTCCTTGGGCACAACAAACCGGTAAACCTTAAGCGCACACCCTCTGCAATGGGGTTGCTTACTGAGATTTTTCGTCGTGGTAAGGAGGTTGTCAGAAGCATGAGCCCGGCTCACCCGATTCTTGCCTGGGGCGAAAAGGCGGACTGGTTTATCGAAGGCCATGAACATTGTGAGTATTCTTTTGGTGTTGGGTCTCCTTTTGAAAAGCTGCTGGAGATGAATGGCAAAATTTTGTGTGTTGATACTCCCTTTGCAAATATTACCTTTACCCATTTTTTGGAAGATAGAATTGCTTCAACACTGCCTTTTGATTTATATGAAACTGAACCGATGGAAGGTGTTGTGATCGATCAGGAAGGACAAGAGCATATTGTTACCACAAAGGTGCTGAATCAGCGAGCTAACGCCCTACGGCGGGAAGAGCGCTTGATCGCAGAGTTAGCTAAACATGAGCTTATTAAGCGGTTCAGAGTAGGCAATACGCGGTTCTTGTTGCTAGGGTGCAGGGAAATGACTGAGTGTGTCGATAATATGGTGGCGGAAGGGCGAGGTTTTTTTGATGAGCCTTGATTTTTTATTGGATTGCTTCGTTTCGCTCGCAATGGCGGGAAGTTGTGGGGGTGGTTATTTCTCCGCTCATCCGTCATTGTGAACCGCAGGTGAAACAATCTAATAAATACGCGAGTCGGCAACCTATTGACTTAATAAAATAAAGTGGTTTTTTTAGATGGATCAGAAAGTTAGTAATTTCAGGTTAAATGCCAGAGTCGTTAAAGAGAGGTTGGGGGTAGGTCGCACAGGTAGCTATTCAATAAGACGACACCTGGATGCGGTAATGGAATGGCTGTGCCGTGCGCAGGATAACACTCAAGATGCCGGGGTCGCTCAAACTTATTTAGTGAAATACCTGCATTGGGCTAACTCTTACCCGGAGACTACGGGTTATATTATTCCCTCCTTTTATAGATATTGGGCTTTGACTGGGGATGATGAATACCGTCAGAGAGCGGTACGCATGGCTGATTGGGAATGTGAGATTCAATTGGAAGATAGGGGGGTGTTAGCTGGAGCACTGGGCGATTCCGACCAGCCTACCATTTTTAATACCGGACAAGTGCTCTTTGGCTGGGTAAGAGCATTCGAGATCGAGAAAGAAGAGAGATATAGAGAAGCTGCAGTTAAAGCGGCTAACTGGATGTGCGATGTGATGGATGAGGATGGCTGCTGGAGAAAGTTTGGTTCGCCAATGACACTTTCCAGTGGCCCAAATCTCTATAACACCAGGTCGGCCTGGGGTATGGCCCGGGTTCATGAAATTTCAGGTGAAGATCGCATTCTCAATGGTGCCGTAAAAAACCTTGAGTGGGCTTTGAGTCAATCCCACGATAACGGGTGGCTTGAACACAATTGTCTGCACGACAACTCGCAACCATTTTTACACACCATAGCTTATGCCATGCGTGGCTTTCTTGAAGTCGGTGTGTATGCCGGCCGGCAGGACTTTGTTGAAGAAGCGATCAAGATTGGTGATGCTATGGTGGCTGCGTTACCGGCATCAGGTTATATGCCGGGGCGGTTTGATAAAGAATGGCTGCCGACGGTGAAGTGGAGCTGTTTAACGGGGAATGCTCAAATAGCGATTAACTGGGGGCGGCTCTACCAGATTACGGGCGAAGAAAAATATAAACAGGCAGTTAGGCAAATCAATTCTTTTACCAAGACTACCCAGAAGCTGAAAGGTAATCCGGATGAGGTTGGTGGCATTAAGGGTTCGCATCCCGTCAATGGTGGATACCACCCCTGGCAGTACCCGAATTGGGCAGCCAAATTTTTTGCTGATGCACTGTGTATGGAAGGCTATTTGTTTGGTGAGTTTGGTTTAAAAGAAAAGCAGGAATTGATTTTTTCTTGAACGAAGGGCGCTATTTATATTGCTCATGTCAGCCCCTTGATGCCAGTTCGAGCGGTGATTTGGAATTAGGGCAGGCGGCTGCAAAACCTATAAATATAAACCCTGGTATGTATAAGTATTTACTAAGGAATGGGTTTAGAGAAATGATAAGAATATAGAATACGCCGATAACCAAAAAGGATTTTTTTAGTGTTAATTCATCATATTTATAAAGGATGATACAAGCGCAGCTTAACGTGAGAACTTGGAGGTATGTTAGCGCGCTTCTTGCTCCTAACATAGGAAAGAAGGCCAGAGATGGAAACTTGGTTAATTGGGTTATCTTGAAGTATGTGTATATCACCAACGGTTTTTGAAATGCCCAAATAAAAATAATGTATAAAGCCTTCAACATAAATAAATGAAGGGGAAACCAGTATGAGGTATGTGGCAAAACTTATGCTTCCGTAGTATAGAAGCTGTTTGAATGGGAGCGTTTGCAAAAACAAAAAGCAGAGTGGAGCTATAAAAAACAGGCTGGTCTGGCGCATCGAAAGAGTGGCACCAAGTAAAAAAGCTGCTAACAAATAATTTCTTGCTTGGACTGACAGGATAAGAAGAACAATGGAAAGCCAGTAAACCCATATATGCCCGTAATATAACATTTGAAGAACAGGTGGAGAGAAAAATAAAGGGAAGATAAATAAAGCAGCCCGGTTCAGGCTGCCTACTTTAAGGGATTTATAAAAAATAACTCCCAGGATCAACAAGTAACATGCAATATTTATTATCCTCAAATCCAAGTTTACATAAACAGCTGGGCAATATGGGAAATACAGTAACGGGAGATAATAAAGCTGGGCAGAAGCTATATCAGTATGATCGGCCAAATATGGATTTTTGCCGGAGAAAGTATCATTGCATGCTGCCTCCACACTAAAAAGCATATTAGCTGCTTGTACGTCTAAGGGGACTTGGGACGTGCAATATAAAAAAGCAGCAACGCCTGCTAACAATACGTAGATTAAGGAGCCGGTACAGTATTTTTGAAATACCACCAGCGGAGCTAAAGCGATAAAACCATATGTAAGAAGCTGCCAGTTGGATAAAGAGAGAGCCCATGAATTAGCATACAGCGAGAGTGCTATCATGCTGAAACAAAGTAGGGTTCCTAGTTGTATTCCGCTATAATTATCTGATTCTTCGAGATGTTAGAGGTGGCCCCGTTTGTTTGAACAGCTAACCCGTTTTACTAAGTGGATACCTGCTTCGGTTTAAGCTGCCATGGG
>WURV02175200.1:5735-28146 GCA_011762755.2 Epimenia babai | reverse complement strand
AAAATTTGACATGTATTTTGGCATATAGCGGGGCACATGGGTAAGAAATGGAACGCGCCCTCAATTGTAAGGGGTAGAATAAAACACCGCAGGGAAATCCAACCCACCGAGTCTGGGTGACAGTTGACCTTCGTCCATTCACCCCAGTCGTTCCAAAAGCCCTGTAATCGATACAGGCAGCCTACTTAAGACCAGGATAGTTGGTGGTTACAACATGACGAGATAGCGGAGAGGTGAACGCAGTAGAGACCATCCATCGAGCATCTGAAACACAACCATGTCGTACAGAAGCTCTTACATAACCACATTGTGCGGGCTAACTACACCCAAATGGACAGACGGTGTTAAATGCGCTTTTTGTAAAAAAAAACGTCGAGTGTTCTGGATCCAAGTTTAACGACCTAACCACTACGCTAAATGCCCTCTGCATAATTCCATTCTATTAATATAACTTCGTTTACAGGTGGGATTAGCTTCGGGTTTAACTGCGGTCAGGTTGGGTTTGACCGAGAAATCTTATGCACACCTCTGTTACAAATCATACCGTAATTACGGAGTAAAAGCAAAAGTGAAAGTGGATGCAGGGTATACTTTCCTTCAAATATGCGCAATTTGAATTTCTGTTTCCAGTGTATAGGTCTAATATATTATCTGGCTGCACAATGTAAAAAATACACACCGAATCCACTCTGATTGGTCTCGGATATTACTCGTCTACCTAATGTCGGGATAGCGTAAACGGTTTCTAATTTGTTTGCAGACAAAGATAACGTTTGTGTTATTCTGTATTCCAAACACGCGTTACTTCACTACAGATGTTTTCGCCCTTTGTTTTTGGCCTATCTTTGCGTCCGAGCGTGTGTTAATTGTTCGTTATTAAATTCACCCGTACGGCGCAAGTCGCCATGATATCGCTTAACATTTACGCTATACGCACCAACGGTACTTCAACAATAAAATATGCTTATTTCCCCGTAATAACACGATAAATACGTTATTTTGTCAAGCGAACAAGATGTTTTTGCTCCGTGATGATAGACACAGCTGATTACGGTCTATAAATGGCGTTGGAGGCGGATCGATGCGGAGTCGGAGGGACTAAACCGCGGCGAGTAGCCAATGTCAGGAAGCAGCGCGAGGTAACGACGTCATCAAGGCGGAGTCAGCATTAATCAATAAGAAAAACATCACCACGGATGCTGCTATGGGTCGGTACATCGCGAGTAAGATCGAATCTATGCCCGCCTATGATTATCGTAAATCAGCCACCGCGTCCCGTGACCCTTCGCCGAGCTAGGAAACAGGAAGGTACATCGCTCGAGAGTTTCCTCCGCTTTATTCTGGCTCCGACGTCTGGCTTCCCGCACATCCGCTCACGGATATTAGTCCAGCGTCGCTCGCAACGCCGTATCTAGGAAGCGACGTCGGAAATTGTCGGCCATGCAGACATTGAAGCACCAAGACTATTATCGGGCGGCATGTACGTTCTCCGCTCTACCACCAGTCGTTTTCCCCTCGACAGATTACTCGCCATGTATGTCACATACAGGTTACTGTAGCGACTTCCAGACATTGTTTTTGTTTACATTTTCCTGCGCAAATTTAAGATAAATATTAGAATTTGAGTAATCATTTACGCAAACATTTTTACGCGTATGTCAATGTGTACAACTGTATATAACGACATAATAACCTACTGCAGTATATTTGTTTAATAGATACCCATTATAGGCAATTGTTTTTTTAACATTTTTTAATTAACTTCTTTTCGCTGACTCGTGATAAGTTGTTTAATTTAGCGTCAGATTTCGCGGAGTTGTAATTAATTGTTTTACGATTCTCTATGGACAGATCATGGGACATACGGAAAACCCGCGTGGTCGCCACAACCGCCACCCCAACCCCAGGGTAAGTTTCCCAATTTCTACGCTATAATTTATCCACAACTTAAACTAAATGGATACTGTTAGAAGACATATAATGTCCTAAGATCAAGTCCATTTCGTTGTATTACCTAATTACATCAGATGTTTCTTTAATGTCATGTTTTCTTAAGACACGGCTTACGATATAAACCCCAATAACAGTTACCTGAAATTTCACGAAGAGAATGCGCGATGTTATTCCAACGAATAGAGCTTCTATCTACACTGACATCAACGCGGCCATTTTGTTTCGTAAATAAGACGTATCGTCGATATATCAATTAGAAGAGAAATATTCCAGGATTCTATTATAATTGATTTACCGTATTTATACTATTTACTTTCACTTTCTATATAATTATACGGAAGTTGTTAAATCGCAGAAAAATATCTACCATTCGACCTGAGCCAACGACCCCCAAAATATCTGCTTTTGGGCTCTAGCAACTGCGAACCCAAATCGTCCGTGTACAAAATATTTCTAGCTAATCGTAGTAAACACATTGAAAAAAATCTCCCGCATTTAACTGATCTAGACTGGTTATGCCACACATGGAGTAATTCTGTTTTTAACAATAGTTTTTTTATAGCTTTCAAACAAGTTTTTCCTATATAATATCATGATTGCGAAATAATGTATTCCCAGGTGTTCTTCGTTCGGTTAAAAATCCTTAGACAACTTAAGTGTTTTCTGTTCGCTATTTCCTTAGTTTTCCTCGTTACGTTTGAAATGAAATGAAATATATTTGATTAAAAGTACACTCATAGCATTGCTGTCTAAAACACTATACTTCAATAAATACACTATTTAAAACATTGATATGATCTAAGCATCGTCAGAAAACAACACACCTATAAATTAGCACCAAAACACTAATGAGCTTTCTAAACTATTTACTAAGAAGGCTATACTAATAACATGGTTAAAGACATATTTTATCACATATTGCGATATTTTCGCAATTTCTAATATATGTAATATATTTAATATTATTGTATGCATCAGATCCAGCGTTATTTGTACATTAAGAACACGAAACTAAAGTAAAAAGACGACGATGACGATAATCCTTGATAATCTATTAGTTGTAAACTTTGGTAAATAAGTGTGTTTTTACGGGACTTTTAAATTGATTTAAACTTTTGCTTTGTCGTATATTAACTGGGTGGGCATTGTAAAGGCGAGGAGCAGCAGCGTAGAAAGCACGGTCGCCGAAACGTACGAGTTTCCTACGAGGAATGATGAGGCTAAGTGAAGAGTTCGATCGAGTAGAGCGCACAGATGAATTTATGCGGATGTCTGATGAGCGGTAGGAAGGAGCAATTCTGTGGATGTTTTTATAAGTGAATTGAAGGATTCTGAAAGAGATTCGAGGTGTGACGGGTAGCCAATGGAGCGAGCGAAGAACAGGAGTAAGATGAGAGTGACGACATGTATGAGTGAGAAGTCGAGCAGCGCTGTTCTGGAGTTTCTGGAGTCGACAGAGTTCGTATGATGGAAGATTGACGTAGAGGGAGTTGCAGTTATCAATTTTGTTTGTTATGAAAGTATGTATGTGTTTCACATAGTTCTAGAGAGAGGTAGCGTGATGTTGTTCTGATGTTCCGTAAATACATATAGCAGGATTGGAGAACTTTGGATATCTGCTTGTGGAAAATGATATGTGCCCATGATAGTTACGGAGATGTCGGGTGGAGAAGAGGCGTTTAGTTCTTTAAGTCATTGTTTTTATTGTCGATATATGTGCATAACACATTATACCTTATTTGATTGTAATAGTTTTTTGTTAATTTTGTTACCGAATGTTTACAAACAGAACATACTCTATCGAGTATGTGAGCTTGATCAGGGATGGGGAAAATGCGATCGCCGATAATATCGCGGTTCATTCAAAAGTATGGCATGGGGGCATAATTAATTAGATATTTTACATGCGGCCTTCATGTACCGCGACGAAGTTTAGAACGGTAGAAATTCACTTATACTACATTATAAGTGTAACAATAAGTTTATATCATAAAATAATAACTAATAATAAACAATCGCAATGAAATCATTAACATTTCAGAAGGCGTGTTTTGCCGTGAGTGCGCATACGTTTATTGCCATAAATGTGTTAGAAGAAATGTATTGCCGAGAGTGTGCATGAAGACATTAATTTATTGCCATGAGAGTGTCTTATCACAAAAATACACATCCGAAAGTGCGCTTAAAACATACGTGTATTGCTGCGCGCGTGTCTGAAGACATACATGTATTGCCGAGAGTGTACCCAATACACACACGTATTGCAGTCAGTGTGCCTGAAAATATCATGTATTGCCGTGAGTGTTTTTTAACACATACGTGTATTGTCGTTCTTGTACCTGAATATATATGTGGGTAACCGAAAAGTGTGCCGTTATAAATTCTATGCAAGTACGTATTTTCGAATAATCCCCTTCGTTTGTTTCAGCGTGCTGGAAAAGCGAGAAAAGTTTGGAAATAGGTAGGCGAAAATATCACTAGCATTATCATTTTAATTCTTTCCATTTTTTTTAAATCAGATAAATTCGTTAAAACTTCACATAAAATTCACACAACGACAAAAACAATAATAATAATAACGATAACAATAACGACGACGGCGACGACTACGATAATAGTAATAGCGATAGCGACAACGATGGCGATAGCGATTGCGATTGCAATAGAAATTGCAAAAACAATGGAAACAGCAGTGGCAATGGTAATGACAAGAGTAATTACAATAGTAATAGCAATAGTAAAGGTAATCGTAATGGTAATACTAATGGTAATAGAAATGGTAATAGTAATGGTAATAGTAATGGTAATGGTAATAGTAATGATCATGGTAATGGCAATTGTAATGGTAATGGAAATGGGAATGGTAAGGGTAAGGGTAACGTAATGTCAATAGCGATTGCGACGGTAAAAAGATGGCAATAGCAATGGTGATGAAAATGGAAATGGTGATGTAACAACAACGGAAATAACCATGACGATGACGAACACAATGACAATGGCAATTGCAGAGGCAACGGCAAGAGCAAGGGCAAAGGAAATAGCGATAGCGATAACATTAACACAGTAACAGTAACACTGTAACAGTAACACTGTAACAGTAACACTGTAACAGTAACACTGTAACAGTAACACTGTCACAGTAACACACTAACAGTAACACTGAAACCGTAACGCAGTAACACAGTAACAGCAACACAGTAACAGTAACACAGTAACACAGTAGCATAGAAACAGTAACACAGTAACAGTAATACAGTAACAATAACGCAGTTACAGTCACACAGAAACAGTAACACAGTAACAGCAACACAGTAACAGTAACACAGTAAGTGTAACACAGTAACAAGAACACAGTAACAGTAACACAGTAACAGTAACACAGTAACAGTAACACAGTAACAGTAACACAATAACAGTAACATAGTGATAGTAACACAGCAACAGCAACACTGTAACAGTAACACAGCAACAGTAACATTGTAACAGTAACACAGGAACACAGTAACGGCAACACAGTAACGGTAGTACAGTAACACAGTAACAGTAACACTGTGACAGTAACGCAGCAACAGTAACATTGTGACAGTAACATAGTAACGGGAACACAGAAACAGTAACACAGTAACAGCAACACAGTAACAGTAACAGTAACAGTAACAGTAACACAGTAACAGTAACACAGTAAGAGTAACACAGTAAGAGTAACACAGTAACAAGAACACAGTAACGGTAACACAGTAACAGTAACACAGCAAGCGTAACACAGCAACGGTAACACAGTAACAGTAACACAGTAACAGTAACACAGTAACGGTAACAGTAACACAATAACACAGTAAGAGTTAAACAGTGACAGTAAAACAATAACAGCAAAACAGTAGCACAGTAACTCAGTAACGGTGACGGTAACAAATACAGATACAGGTAGAGTCACAGTTGTCATAGCGAAAATGATGACAACAACGACGACAACGACAACAACGACGACGATGATAATGATAATGACGATGACGACGACGAGGACGATGACGACGATTACGGTTGTGTTGATGATGGTGATGGCACTGGTAATAGTAAATGCCGAGGCCGTGGCCATGGCGATGGCAATGACGATAACGATGACGATAACAATATCGAAAGTTCGGAATCTGCAGTCTGGAGAGAGCCTGTAGTGAAAGCATCAGACAAGCTAGAATTATGCGGAAGAGAACTTTTATCAATGGCGCCTGCCATTTCAAAATATCGTCTCAACACCCCCTTCCAAAGACAAGAAACAAAACACGCACACATACAAAAACGAATTATACATGCGATGAATGGGCATCACACACGATAAAAAATAAAAAACATAGATATATTCCATAGCCCTAATTCAACCGTTGGCGAAACGCTAATTACACGGTAAATATATAGTATTGTGTCGTACTGTAGACCGTCTTGGCGGATCCCTAAATCCTGTTACTGTGTGTCTATCTTCAGTACCCGCGTCCTACAACCACGCCTCGATCGCGAGCATGGCCAAATCCGCTGCCGACTCGGTGCATGCGCCGTGGAGACCCCAAGGTAATGGTTTAATAAGTCAACAATTATCATTATAGACGATAATTTGTACTGAAAAATTCGAAAAGAAAGGGTCGTCGTATTTTTTTTTTACTAACTTAAACCCAACACATTCGATAAAACGACTCGTCCCGAACGTTTGTGACTCTGTGAGACACGGGAAAACGAATAAATAACCTTTCGACACGAATTTCAATTTCGCGAGCGAGATGCACATAGTAGGGAATAGTCTTATTTAAAACAGTTTGGTGGTTTCTGTTTTCCAGTGAAAACGCCCATTCACTACTTCCGTATGAAATCTATGTGTCAAATAAAAGTAACGAACCAAAAATTGCTTTCTTACTGGCATCAAAAATAACAAACCCTCAGACTTTCAGCGGCTATCGGCTATCAACAAACCCTATGGCTTTCAGTTATAACGACAAGAGTAATTTTAGTTGCGTTGCCTTTTTTCGCTATAATAAATAAATTTTTATTAATGTCCACTATTTAAAATTGAATGGGTACCTTGGGTTAAAGTCCTTTTAATTACACAATGTAGCGTCAATGTCTAATTAATAAATTCTTATTATTTGATGTGGGCTTCAATGATGCAATTCTAAGGCTATGTACATGCATGATGGCCAAAAAGGATATCCGAGCCAAATATTTCACTGCGGAAATTCCACATGATGTTGGATTTGACTGACAGCGCAGAAAGGCCAAACACGTCACACCGTCAAAACGACGGCAACGCGACGATAACGCGACGCTAAAAAAGTGGTCTTAACACCAAGGCGAAACCGTTAACTTAAAGATTCGCTAATGTGTATCCAATACTTACGACACTGTAGCCTGTAGGCGTGTTCGGTTTTGCCATGGACAAAAATCACGCTGTCGTTACGTTGACGCGATGTGTTTGGTACAAAGAAATAACATTTAAGCGACTTTCACGTCGCATTGTCGCCGCGTTGTTGTCGCATTTACGGTGTGATATTTTAGCCTTAACGCGGTTATCACACGTATTGCCTAAATATGGGGCATGCCTTGACTATATACTGTAGTTAGTCTGACGCGGGCGTGATGAACGATATCCTAAAGGACCGACCTAATTTTACTCAGATTCGAGCTTGTACAATATTCTATGTGCGACTTACATTTGATTAGAACTTTTTTCTTCACAAGAATAAAATGAAGATAAAAAAATAAAACAGTAGCAAAACTGCAAGAACCAACAAGAGGGTAAGGGTCGTTTCAAATACTGTAAATATAAATGGTAACATAACACTAATATGTAGTTCTTAAAATTACAATAATATAATCAGACCGATTATGTAAATATAGATCGATACTTTTAGACGAGATATCTTATACAAGTATACTTCATCAAATACTAATCATAACCTTAGTTAGTGAACAAGGCGTTACCTTCCCTTTTCGTATCATACGATATGGCTAACACGGCAACCACATCTCTTAATTTATAGACGCACATTGTTATTCGAATTTTTATGAACAAAAGACTCGCGACTAGACGTGAGATCACCGTGCCCATCTTTACATCCATCTTGTACCGGTCAATGTTTGTTTTTCTATCTAGAATACCAGGGATAAATTGAGTTTAGATTGCGTATAATTGTATATAGTGGTATTTGATCATGCAAACAGAACGCTGTCCACACAGTTTACTGACAACTTTCCGTTTTCCAGCAATACAGTCTCTAAGCATTTGAATTATTGCAGCAAAATTGAATGTATTTCGATGCCTAGCACTACGGGACCATTGCCACTACTTTATGGACATAAAAAAAACCAATAGCCACTTAGTGGGGTGGCCGCAATTTTGAAGTCATATATCGTCCATGGATAGAGTAGACAGAAGCTAAAATAGCATGATGCGTCATCCGGACGTACACAGTAAACATTTAGACTATACTCTGTCACATCGTGTCCTTTACTGATCGTAAACTTCACGCGTGTACGAGCTACCGAGTCGACGAAACATTAAAACGTAACGTCTGATCTTGTGGATGGTATCTATTGTCCACATTGGCCAGCAGTGTTCTCGCTTCCATTTTACCGACGGGATTCCTCCCAGAATATATTACTTCGTGTGTCTCCGCCTCTTATTACACCCGATGAATTATACTCGTATACGAAAGCTCGTGTTAATTTTCACGTAGTTAGTAACTGAGGTGTTAGCTTTTTCCGCATTAAACGATATGGTTACCACGTCTTTATATCATACGTGAGGATACTGACGTTGGTAGTGTTAATTTTTATACCATAATTACTGGCGATGAAAGTCCGATTCACATCGAGTTGAGTGGTTTATTGCGGCACCGTTCGTGAACGGACCCGCTCGCGCTGTCGATATCAGTTTATGATGATCGCTAATACGCAACTATCAAAACACGTCACCAAGGTGCCCAGGTAGTCACAATGATATCGATTGCCAAAGATCCATTTAAACATCACGTTGGGCGCGATATTAGCTCTATCAGCCGTAGGGTGCCGCGTTATTGCCGGCCTGAATGCGGCTCCCAAGCTGAGCTAACTGCCCGTAATTAAACAAGCGTCAGTTCGCCCACACCCACACTCGCGTTTGCTTATTCAATCAGCAACGATAAATCAGCCGATGTCGTTACAGTAACAGCAGGTAATACTGTATACTATTAGCCAACTGTAGAGCGTGGCGCGTACTTCACTTCCTTCGATTTTTAATGGGGGAAATCCACGTACGATGGGTAAACATACACCCGAAATAATCCGTTAACAACGACGTTATCACACAGGTAAATTCTGCCCAAATCAAATATCAAATATAGTCGCTTTATTTAATATGGTAAATTAAATGACGTTTAGAGCAGGCAAACTCGGCACGGTAATTCAATATACCGTAGCCGGCGTCTTCTAATAAAATTCCCCATAGTTGATATTTTAATCGAAATTTATCCTTACGATTCGAAAGAAATCATATTCATAATAAAAATTTATTACAGTCGACATAAATTTTTACGAGAGAACATTAAACTTGTCTGTAATAGATGATGTACTTCCTGATGTCGTCGATTGAATGTTTGCTGTTGCGCGGAATCATTGGATAAGTATCCGACCTGCTCTACCCGATATTGAGGTTCATACGGAACGAAACGACGCGGATAACATAATTATACATAAAGGCTAATAAAACTCCACGAGCGCACAGATGCCGCCGTAAAGTACATGTACACGGTGTACACAACCAATTACCGCTTCTTTCAATAAAATTCATTATGCCAGATATATTGCTTTGGCTGCCGAACTCGTAGCTCAGTGATAACCGCGGATGTCAATAGGAAATTTAAATTTCCTATCTTCGCTGCTGTGTTTATTACGCCTGAAGAGTGTTTGACGGTGTAGGAGCGTTTTGCTTGGGATGTACCGTGAGTTGTAATACGCCCTGAACGAACCGACGCTGAGATTGCGGCTCGCATTTAACTATCATACTAGTTGGAATTGCCATATTCCATGAAAGAACTAGGACCACCTTTGACGTTCGTTATTGCGTAACCACAGTGCCAAGAAAATACGCCGATTGAATGTGTCAGCCTCGAATTTTACGAGAAAGTTACCAACAACGTGATTCAAAGCCTGTTGATGTTTTCCTTAACATTACTCTTCGCTGCATGCGCGATATGATATATTAACGACTCGTTTTGAAGCGGTCCGACCCTGGTTGAATGTAAAGCATGTGTATATGTTTCTAAATATACGACAGCCAACCTCGCCATTTTAACTAAACTCCCAATCCACGACCACATCATCAAATGATAGTAGTAGTTGTTTGACCTTTGTAACCTTGCAAGCCTCAATTTCTCAGCTTAATCTTACTGAACGGACACACCGTGTTATCTACCGATTAGACCATGGTTGCATTTACGTTTCAGGGAGCGGGCAGATTCAACTCTGGCAGTTCCTTCTTGAGCTCCTCTCAGACGCCGGAAATTCGGGTAGCATAGCCTGGGAAGGCACTAATGGAGAATTCAAGCTTATTGACCCGGACGAGGTCGCGCGCCGCTGGGGTGAACGGAAGAGCAAGCCTAACATGAACTACGACAAACTGAGCCGTGCCCTGCGCTACTACTATGACAAAAACATCATGACTAAAGTCCACGGCAAACGCTACGCTTACAAATTTGACTTCGCCGGACTCGCGCAGGCTATGCAGCCTACCACGCCCGACCCCGGCGCCTACAAGTATCAACAGGAGTTCTTTCTCCCTGCGTACACACATAGCAGTAAATTGAATCTAATGAACTCGCCAATGCACTCGAGCGCGTCGGGTCTTTTCGGTGCCCACAATACTTATTGGTCAACACCAAGCGCTAATCTTTACACGAACTTTACAAATGCGCCCATACCGCCACACCCATCGCATCATATGCCGCACCACCTAACGTCATACTACACGTGATGATGGTCGGGTGACACAGACGCTTACATATCCGCTTCCGGACGTCATGTAACGTCACATGCGACGACGGCCTCTGTACGTCATTTTGCAAACGCGACAATCCCTCCGTCACGTGGTACTAACAGTTGACAATCGTTTCTCATGGACTTATCCATAGAATGACATAACACGTCACAAATACCGCGCGAGCACGTTATCTCGATGTGAGCACGCGACTTCAAGACAGTGATCGACATAGCCTTCGTTGAAACATCATATAAATGTGCTGTTTTCGTGTAGTGCAAAGTAAATTCAACGCATTTCGCCGGGTTTCTTGCGAGATTTGACAGTCGACGTCGGCCTAAAGATACTCTCTCTGACGGTGTATAAGTCGATAATTTTTGGTTCATTTCGGTATGAGCATGATCCTGTGAATTGGGGCATGTAGGGACATTGAAATGTGTATATTGTATAAAAACGTGTATATTGTATTAAATGTGTATATTGTATTAAAATGCGTATATTGCAGTGTATATTATATATAACATATTGTGGAGAGATATTCTAATTTTAATTATTTACTGCTATTTAATAACTATTTTAGCTATTGTACACGTATACTCGCGTGCAGTCACGTGTCATCTCCCTATTTAAAAGCAGTAGCCTACTCGCGAATAGCAGTCCTCTAGTCTCATATACTTAATATATACCTTTTTTCTCATTTTGTTATGCTCTACGTACATAATTTACTTTTATATATAGCCTACTGTGAATTATTTTGTTCAATTTGACGGGATCGAGTGAAACTAGTCACGTTGTTTGTTTTTCAGAATTTTCAAATTAAATTCAATTATAAATACGAACCCCAGCACTCTAGTGGTGCAATACAAGATATTTCTGGAGAAAGTTATCTAATCACGTAACACATAGTCCTAACACTTTTTTCTGTACCAAGCGAAACAGTGGACTGATTACACCCTGAACCACGACGACGACAATGGCGACGACGACAATGACGACAACAATGACGTCAAAAATGACGACGACAATGGCGACGACGACAATGAGGACAACAATGACGACAATGACGTCAACAATGACGACGACGATAATGACGAGGACGACAATGAGGACAACAATGACGACGACGATAATGACGACGACTCATTCTCCCGTTGTTACTTTTTCAGTACAAGCATAGATGATTTTTGAGTTCTTATGAGTTTTAATGTTTACCCACCTATTAGCAATAGTAATAACAAAATATACAATTTCGAATATTTATGGTTGTTTGAAAAGGAAAGATTGATTTCCTTAACAACAATTGAAATTCAATACGGATGATTTATCAATAATTTCACGGATGTTTTTTTCATGATTATACCGGCAACAAAAGAGATCATCCGCGCACACTAATAGAGATGGAATGAATTGAAACATTATTGATTTATAATGCCCTTTTAACACATGGCTATCAAAGACACTTTACAAATTTACGGTTCCTATGATTAACTAGAAATACAGTTCAAAATCGAACTGGGTAATAAATGAGTCGAGCAGCACTAATTGTCACATATTATATACCCGGCTAGACACACCTGGATATGTACGACGCCTATAGTATAGAATAACAAATCTAACTTATTATTTTATTCATCGACGATTTGACTTCTTCGAAGGTTGGAAAATCGAAATGACACTTTCGTTTTGTAACAATATGAAAGTATATCTTTAACCTTCTTATTGACCTACTTGTCTTAATAAACCCAATACTATCGCCAATTTGAAACAATATTTTATTTAATAAAAACCACTGAAATGAAACGATTAATTTCCGTGCGAACAAAAACGCGTTTTTCTCAAGTACGTCTAATCGCCGCATAGTCTATATAGTTGTTTTTGTACAAAATGGTATACATTTATCTACCAAGTATTCATTGTGGACATTATTTATTGTTCCTTGTATACTGGTTAAACGGTTAATAAATAAAGAACTGGACATCACTCGACATTCAAACAGACCATTTAGACCCGACCGACACAACCACGATACTCGAGGCACAACCCCCATCAGTGAATTTCTGTTATTGTCAGACTTTAATAGAATATTTTTATAATTTCGAATTGTTCTAACCTATCGATGGTAAGTTATTCTCACGGATGTCATCATATTTAATGATACCAGAGCGATGCCATCGACAGCAATATATGTGTATTGTGTACAGAAAATTATTTCTCGAATGAATTAGCACGATGACACAAGGACGTGAAGACTCCATTGACAGTGCGTTTCCAGGCAACGCTTAAGCTACATTCGTACTTGCACGTGTTATTGCTCAAAAGTCAATTCATTCTGTGGAAGTAAAATAAAATTTATTTAAGAAACATAGATGATTGGTGTCTCGTTGTTTGCGACGCCTGGTTGTTTACAATGACTCAAATCCATTGTGTCGAAATACGATAACTCGGTGTATGTGGGAGTTTAATAATGTTCGCTTGTGCTTTAATGCACGATATCGGTGGTTGGTTGGAGGTGGGTGGTGACTTTTTCTATGTGATGTGGGGTATGTGCTCATGTGATTTATGCTGTGGTTTGGTATATGTGTGGGAGATGTGCTGGTTTGATGTCTGGGGGTTTACTGTATGTGGTCTCGCGGTGGGTGTGCCGGTTTGGTTTGTATGATGATTTGGTGTCGGCGGTGGTTTGCTGTATGTTGTGTCGTGGTGTATTTGTAGATTTGTCTGGTCCTCTGTTGTATATGATATGGTGTATGTGCCGCTTTGGTATGTCATATCGCGGGGTATGTGCTGCGTTAGTTTTTGTGTTGGTTTTATATGTGTGTAGCGGTCTGGTGTATGCGGTGTCGCGGTGTGTGTTCTGATAAGGTTTGTGTTGCGGTTCGCTGCAGTCGTTACTGAGTTAACAGTGTTAGCAGAGTTAAAGAAACCCGGTCCCGTATTATCAAATGTTCCTGATACTGCCACCTACCAGGCCGGGTCAGTTGCCATCTTTGGGAAAATTCATACGGGATAGCTGGGAAAATGTAAACAGACATACTTTGTTCCGTATCTTAGACGGGACGTGTCTGCTAGGGGTTTACATAAACGAAGATCAGCACCGGGCGATTGAACATCTGCGGGTGGAGATATTTTTTTCCACTTTTCCTTAGGCCTACTTAAATAATCCTTTAACTTTATTCTTGTTGATTGTTTTCCTAATTAGACGAATATATAAGATATATGTGGATAGACGAGTGGTTCACACTCTTATTTAATTCAGGCTGTTCGACTCTTGATCCTATTGAATGTGTTGTTAATGGAATGAGGAAAAAAACCCACAGGAAAACCGCTCGCGTCCGAGGTCTCCGCCTAGCGATGTTTTTCATTCACTACCACGACTTCGTCTGTAATCCACTGAGCGGAGAGTATAAATCGATGCGCTCAGAATTTTGTCGGAGTTCTCTCGGGACGGCTTATGAATATGGTTTCGCGAGTTGTCAAGTGTTATTTGGAGAGAGCAGTTGTCAAAAGGGTGCTAGCGGGGAGACGGGAACAATGCGGGTGAGATTATCGCGTCGGGAATTATATCGAGATTGGTGTAATGTAATTGACATGTAATCATAGCTATGGCGGTGTTTAAGGACCGTTCGCGACGGGCGAAAGGGAGGAATGTCGCGCCAGATTGTACTGTATTCGTTTGTCGCGTCGGAGAGCGCGCGATGAAATTCTTCGCATCTCTATTTTTCCAAAACGCGAACAGCAATAGTGGCAAACAGAATCTGACGTAAGCATTCTATGCGTGTGTAAAATGATTTCAACGCCATTTTATGGTAAATCCGAAAAGTTGTTCGCGGACCTACGCGACTGACACGAGGCCAAAAATATCGCTTGTTTTAATTCAAAATGGTCGTTTCTTGACTATTATTAAATAAAAAAGCCATCAGTCACAAGATTCATTAAAATAGCGTAAGATTAGAAGTCGCTTTGTAAATCTGAAGCAGTAGGGTAGGCCTAATCTAATGGAACATAGATCTATGACAAATCGTTGATCATTCATGTCGTTTTGACGATACAAACGATTTTATACCAGTCGTATACGACCGGTTGTATCACGTGTGCGAGACCTATTTTGACACCATTGTGGAACGAGGTGTAAATACGTTTTCCTCAACTTCGCATTGTTGATGCTTTCTCTAGGTTTCCATCCGCGCGGACAATGCCTAATTACCTCCTGTCTATCACAGATACTTGCGTAAAACCACCTGGTAATTTGCGCCCCGGTAATTATCTACGACACGCTGTATTTTGTCCTTCTACCGACCTGTATTTACCCTACTCGTATATCAGCAGGGTATTATAAGTAGCGAGGACTAGAGGAGGACGAAACTCGATCCGGTGGTGGTAGCGAAAACGGATCCAACACGCGAGATTTATTTTGTTTTGTGTACTGCTTTGCTGCTCTTGGAACTACGCGGTTCCAATATGGAAACGGCGCGTGCAGAAAAGAATCTGGGTAAAAATTCACAGTAATTAATTGATTGATGCGTTGTCGGCCTGTGGGGTACTTTTCGCGGATTGAGTGTGTTATGTTACTCTGACACGTCCCTAAAACAAACTACGACCAAAAGTCGCTAACACGCGAGGCTCGTGACACAGGACCGCATCCCGAGTAATATCGCGCTTTTTGCGCGCGCGGCCCTTTTTTGACTGATGGTGACGGCCGCGCGCGCAATGCACGTGCATCCACCGCGTAAATCACGACCGATCGTGCCATACGTCTAGAGATCGGCGAAACAAATGTTTTGATGATTGAGCATTACACTATTTCCATACAACACGACTCGGCACTCATTCGATGTCATGATGTACGACACAATTCCGTGTAACAAACCGTGATTCTGTTTCTTGCTTAGCATCACATCTGATGAAATTAGACGCGTGGCTCGGTCATCGGATGAAGACTAAGAGCGTAACTCAATAGCCATTTATATTTTTGTAGAATAGTCGATAATTCATTAACATCTAAAAATCCACCTAAACCTGTGCCATTGCCCTTAACAACAGTTTGAAAAAGTAGAAACATGAACTGACGTTAAGACGCGCCAGCAAACCTACACACAATGTCGTCGGTTGATAAACTAGATCTGTTACGTTCTCGTTATATACACAACTATTAAAAATGTTGGTGTAGTGATAACGGCCAAGCTCAGTGGCTGAAGCGTTCAGACCAGCTTATGAAAAGTTTGGATTCCTGTAAATTTATATTGTGTTTTTGAAATATCTTCACGCAAATTAAGTTCGTTGCGATGGGTGAACTTTATTCGTGTACATGATAGTGTAAATGTGAGAGGAGATCACCGTGTCTTTATCATATTCTATTCACGTCCAGCACCACCTTGTATTCTAGACCAATCACGCTATCGTCACCTATCTAATGCATCTTTTCAACTATTAATTTCCACAGGCTAGACGTGTTAGTTTAGATACAGTATCTAGTACCACTCATGTCTGATCAGTCAGTATAAATTTCCGGTATTCCACATGTTGATCTTCCGTTCAGTTTGTTGTATCAATGTCTCATCAAACGTTCGTTATTGAATTATCTGCTTGGCCTCGCTGTGTTTTGCTGGACATTGCCTCGCATTCTTGTTCGATTTTGTTCGAAGTTTCTTCTTTACGTTTTCTTGTTTTTTCTTTGTTTGTAAATGGACCCGTGGCGACGAATTGGGTGCCGCTGTCGATTTATGTCTGCGTTTTCGTCTTGTCACACTCGCGCCTTGTTGGAAGCAACTTTTATTCGAATCTATTCGGCGACCCACTTGTATATATCGGTGTGAGTTATAAGGCCTTTTAGACCGACACGTTTTATTACGCGACGATAAAGCGGCACGGAATATTACAGCCGCACGACAATGTTAATATTAAAATATAATCGCGATAAAAAAGTTATCGCTTGCCCATGGGTTTCTGAGTAATAAAAGCCAATAAAAACATGTCATAACGTCGAGTAGTTTATAAGTGATCTAGGGCTGGGCGATTTTCCATCTCAAGACTCCTCCAATCAGCCCAATAATGGAGTCTAGCACAAAGCCCGGGGATATAGCGGTACTCGCGTCTGTCGCCGGCACGCGCTGTCCACGATCGTGCACGTGCGTCGGAGTGCGCGTGAATGGAGCAAATTAAGTCATCGGAAAATTAGGCGCGGGTCAGTCACGTGACCGATGGCCAGCCGTGTTTGCGGACGACAGTTATAGCCGCGTCACGTGATTGCGTGGCAGATAACCTCCGTCGTGCGACCTTGACCCCCGCACCGTCTTGATGAAATCGATTTGCCTTTTAGAACTAGGGTTACAGGGGTCGTTGGATGAAATGAGAATTTCCGAAAATAACAGAGACAACAAATACAATAAAAAATGACAGTCCTGATCGACTTTGTGCATGAACCCCCCCGTTCACATCGTCCGTACGTCTGGACAAGCACGATTGTTGTTTTTTATGTCGCCCAAATACTGCCCGATGGTCAACTTGTACAATTTAATTTTCAAATATTTATTCGGATACAAGCGCATATATATATAATATATGTATTAGCATATGTATTATAATATATCTTTACACTTCTATAATTATAAAATGTTTTTCCGCCTTCCATAACGGGGAATACGCGTGATTTTCGTGCTTGAATATTGAGAGGGATTCCTCGTCAGGTGGGTTAGCGTGTTAGTGCGACTCACGCTAAGATTAGCACTAAAACCTCTCCTTTTTGCTTTTTCCTCGATGACAAAAATATTATTTTAAAAAATCTCGCCAATGTGAGTATATTATTGTGAGTATGTGTAAGTAATGTAAATGTAGGTACACCGCATTTAAACGATGTTTGTAACAATCAAAGATCGACAGGCATCAAGCGCTAAATGTGAATGTAAATAAAAATATCTTACCAAACCAATCATAACATCGCGACATATTTACGTTTGATACTTACATATGGATGCAGAGACCGAATTACAAGTTATAATGAGTCTGTATTTATAATTATTTATCAGATATATATCCAATTCTGGGCGCAAGTTATTTTACGATGCTGTATTGTATAATTTTTTAAGGTTGTATTGGAGAAGGCATTTAGTGAGTATATATCACTCTTGCCAACTCCCATTCCGTTATTTAGGAATCAAATTAAATAAATTAATATCGCAGCGTCCATTTTCGGTATATCTTTTTTATTTAATCATCACGCGTATTAGGTTCGTTGGCTCTCACAATACAAAGCACGCATACGTCCAAATAGAAAATAAATAAATTAATAAATGAATAATTACAGAAAGCCTACATATGATATCAAAGGTATCTCGAAGATTGAGTGAGACACAGTCACTAGCCGTCATCCGTATGATTTACAATATTTTATGACGAATGATTAACAATGTCAAATAAGACATCTAAATCTCACTGTTCTTTTCCGTATATAGCTATGTATGTAGGCTTCTCATTTACTTTTTGTGCGTTTCATTCATATTGATTGTCGTATTTGTCGTATTTTCAAGTAAAAATTCACAACCCGGACAAATAGGACATTTACATATCACACTCATGTATTTTTGTATATACCTAAGTATTTTTTTATGTACATTTTGCGTGTTTTAATATTTACATATTGTTATATGTATATAGATGATGGTGTTGGGACTTGTGGGCGATAGCCCGAGTCTTTACTTTTAATAAAATTGAAATTGAAATAACCAAAGACACTCACTATGAGATTAGGTCAGCCTAACCGCGTCACGATTATCGTTACATCAATGAACAATGGCGGACAAAGTTACCTCTTCTTTGGAAGTAACAACAAACGGGACATACACCAATAAAAATCGTATAAAAATCGGTTAGCGCGGCTCGCTCAGCCGTCGTTAGATATACCCGAGATATAATCTCAGTTATCGCTCGGTTTGTATCTCCGCTCGCGATCTCGTACCTGACTATACATCAAAGCTATTGTTACCTCAATCAAAACGACGTTATTGCTCCGTCAGCCTCGCCCCAACTCGTCTCGCTTTTTATGATGTTAATTAGAGAACTCCTATAATTTATTCACCTGAATGAAATGAAATATATTTGATTAAATAGTACTTATTACCCTAGCTGTCAAACACGCTTAACGTGAATGAAGACCTGCTTAGGCCATGCTCTTAATGTTAATCACATGGAATACATTCATTTCCTTACATATAAACACAGAGCACAGAGCGTGTTTGCCTTTCCATATTATTGAAAGCGAGTTGCTTTCACTGTTCTCGAATAGGAGGTAAAGCTTGACTCAAATTTTAGTTCTAACGTTCTAAAGTTATAGAATTTGCTCCGTTACTTTCATTTTGATCGTACATTACTGTTGCTTTCATTGCGGTGTTTTTTTTTGTTTATATTGACTAATGTTATTGATTGTATATGTTGATTGTATAAGTTGCCTATCAATAAACTCTCTCTCTCTAAAGACCTGGTTAAATATAACGCGAATTTTCGGTCATGCTTCGAATTATTATACTTCCTTAACGTAAAACGAAATCGTCAACTATTTCGATACCGCGGGGGCAGTGGCTAGAAACGCTGTCGTTTATGAATAAGGTTGCGCATGTTTTCCTCGGGTTCATTTTCCCAACGTGCTACTTTGTTTAAACGTGAACATGGATAGGAAAAAACGTTATTTTAGTCATCTTAGTAAACGTCGGTTACAACACTGTTTCGTTATACCAGTTGGAAATTGACAGTAAGACAAATAATACTCTTGTCGTTGTCGCTCACCGTCCCGGACACCCCAGCCGAGCACAACAACCGTTGATCATTAATAAATAACTTCCACGTAGAATTCGCTCCCTTCTCACGGAGATTACTGTTTTTATCCGCATTATCCGGAATTAACACAAAGCCCGATTTAACGCAAAGTTGCCATTAAATTGAAATCTACGATAAATCAACGGGCGAGATTACTGATGGGCTGTTGGGGACAACAACGAAATGTATAGCCGGCGACCGCACGTTTAACTAAAATGTCCCCATCGATCTAATATACGAGATAATTCTAGGTGATCCGGAATTAATTTGGATGTATTCCATGGACTTCAGTTACAAGATATACATGTGTTTGTATGTTGTTTCAACTGTTAAATATGCGGACTAAGGATGGTTAGCAGCGTTAGTCTATAAATAAAGAATAGAAAGAGACATCTTTAAGACGAACAAAAATTATTTAAACGCTAGCTTTCGCGCACACAAGAGATTTTTTCCTCATTCTTAATTATACGTTGGTCTAATAAAATACGTTGCAACAACTGTAGAAACACATATATGTACCCACTGACGGCGGCTAGTGTCGTCAGTAGATTAACATGCCGTATAATTATTTATTGGAGGACCATATCATTGGTATAGCACGCTAGTATTTTTTACATCATTGATTGCTGTGTAAAGTGCGACTAGTAATAATTCATTATTTTAAGGAGAACTATAAAAACTATTTACTATTATTCAACTTATTATTAATACTATTAAGTACGTAGATGTATTTTTGCTTGCGGTGCTTGTTCATTATGTCTAAATGCGAAGCAATGTATCATAAAAAGTTCGCTTCATACTAAAAAATACAGGTATGAACAGACACTCTGTTCTGCCAATTAGGACGAATTTTCCAGGATTCACCTAATTAAATTTCATCATTTTTAATTTCGTCATAATAGCGGTAGCTTTTGCCCATTGTTCACGCGACCATGACATGACAACGATCTCCATCCAGATTGGCGTTCTCTCGCGCGTACACGAGCCATGTTCGTCACGCTTCGTTGATCACGCGCAAATGATTAATTCACGCGTTTTAATTGATGACAGTGTTTCGCGTTACGTATTAGATTATGAGTCCTCGTGCCGGTTAGCGCTGAAATGGATTACGCGATAAACGTTACGATCGTCAGGTGTGTTTTAAATGAAGTCCTTTCAAACGACTCGAAGGTTTAACGGACCGAACGCGCGTTCTATTGTGCAATCGCCGTTGGAATCTCCGTGGGAAATCTCAGATGCAGTTGAAAAAAACGCGGCGTTCTCACGTGACTGTAAGATGTCACATTGACGTTAACGCGTACGTGGAAAATCAGACGTTTTAATCAACGATGCCATCGGCTTTTCACCTCGTTAAGTGAAACAAGAACACAATAATTACGGAGCCGTATTCACGGGGCGTTGTATAAAAACCACAAGAGTAGAACTATTTTATTTATGTCAGAAGGATTACGTAGTTTTTTCTTACAGCATAACTTCGCGCCACTGTACAATACCCATTTTGCTCCGCTGTTGTTATATTCACTTATCTTACGACTATTCATTGTGCGCATTGGTTGTTTTTCGTTATATTCTTTACTAATGGTTTATCAATAGTGTATATTTGATACTAAAAATACACGCGATATTGAAACACGAAGAATAAGGTAGCCACGAGACTCCAGCATCCCTTCATTATTGCGAGTGTGGAAGGCCAAAGATATTTTGATTTTCTTCTCAGTGCGGCGGTTGTTCCCAGAAGCGCCCCGTCCAATGTCTGTAGTAGCCCCATGTCTGTAGTAGCCCCATGTCTGTAGTAGCCCCATGTCTGTAGTAGCCCCATGTCTGTAGTAGAATAACTTTCAGAGGAAAAACTCCGTTTAACGTCATTTTCGAGCTAAAACTTAAGGGACTATATAACTTTGTTGCTAAACATCGGCGAAAACGGCAGTGATGACAGATATGCGTGACGTCCATAAAATCACTGAAAAAAATATGATATTTTAGATACCTTGGGCAACAGCAGAGGATAGAAAACAATCATTTTTTCTGGGGGCGTTTATTCAACGTCAGTTCGATACGTCTCAACAGCAATGGCGATGTGGAGCACACGATTTCGGTTAGTTCATCCGCATAAATATATAGAGAACAACCTGAAATTCTAAGGACACCTTACGGATGTACCGGTAATACATGATCGAAAAGCTTTGAGCAGACGGGGGGAGGGGGTTATTTTATGGCTTGATCCGAACGAGACAGAGGTTACGTAGGTGAATATGTCACATACGCAAAATAAAACGGCAGACGACGAGTCGCGTGTGTTATTTCTCTGCCCACTACATAAACAAACCCGTCGTCTATTTATATTAAGTCGTACTATTTCGCAAATCCGAGTTTTTTAAATTCTTACAGTTTATTACAACGGACAGCAAGAACGAACTAGCTATATGTGTATGTCTGACATTTATTGAAGAAGAAAAAAGCTGTTATTAGATGATACACCAGTGCACACTGAATTCTGTATGATACTTCTTAGTAAATACGGGGCCAAAAATACAAAGAAAAGCCTCAATGATAATGTGCGATGGTTCACACGCGTGGTAACGTGTGAAACGAGAATGCGGCGAGTTTCCGTTGTTCTCGTACGTTCAGGCGTGTTAGCAGTTGGATGAATTTGTA
>WURV02175189.1:0-13893 GCA_011762755.2 Epimenia babai | reverse complement strand
ATTTAATTTGTTTAGATTTATTAAAGAAGGATCAGCATATATTGCTAAGCACATTAGACATAAGAATATTTGAATTTCTGTAATAGTTTATAAAATGGTTATACACACATACAAGAATGTCTAATAAATCTCTTCGTCATTTTGAACATAGTATAAATGTCATTGGCCAGCTATATACACCATAAGGCGTAAGGTATCTAGCAGGATGTGATGAAAATCATATTGTAATGTGTGTATGTATATTGAGTTGAATAAAGTTGAAAGTCAGTGAAAGTCAGTGATAACTTAGGGAAATCTGTTGAATTTATTAACCACATAAGCTAGCTTAGTGAGAGGCCAAGAATTGTCTGCGGGATTGCCTTTATAATCAGCCTATTTCTCCCTGAAATAAGGCGAAATGAAACAGTTAAATTGAAAATCAATAAAGATACAGGCTAACCGACGGACATGTTGTTTCAGTAAATAACGACTCGTTGTTTATCCGGGGTCACTGTGTTTGGTACTTGATGGCCCATAATCATGTATCCCCATATGAGGACTGTGGTAGTACGATTAGGAGACATAACATGTGATATTGTCATGATATTAGGGTTGAAGGCAAAGAGAAAAAACACGGCATCGAACTTATTTTTTCCTGTGTTTTCCATCAGAAGTTCTGTAAGTACAGATTTACAGTCATATACAAAATACAACACATATTCAAATCAAAAAATGGTTTATTAAAAACGGTAAATTTTATTTTTATTTGACTAAAATGACTTTAGGGTTAAATTTTATTTTCATTTTACGAATTGACTTCAAGATTAATTTTTTTTTCATTTGACTAAAATGATTGTAGGATAACATTTTATTTTTATTTTACTAAAAGACTGTAGGGTTAAATTATATTTTGATTTGCACTAAAATGACTTGTAGCAGTAAATTTTATTTTTTTTCGCTAAAATGACGGCAGGATTAAATTTTATTTTTACTAAAATGACTGTAGGATCAAATTTTATTTTCATTTTACCAAAATGACTATTCAACGGTCGAAACTGTAACAATACGGTTGAAGTGACGCTGCTGTGTCGCCCCGTGTCGCCCCGGGCGTTCAGACGGTCGTGGCGGCGTTACGCGGGTAGTCCAGGTTACAGTTGTACGGGGTGGCGTTGTATGTCGACATGAGATTGATGACGCCAGACCAAACAATAGACGCACAAGCCGGGAGAATTTTGGTAGCGCAATTGATCCATTCTTGTACTGGGCTGTCAAAAATTGGCGTGAAAAATGGACGAAATGATGTTAGCTTGTAAGTTGTTTCATTCGCTTCGTACATCTCACAGGACAGCATTGATTGCTTTTGATGAGATCACGTGTTGAATCGGTTTATTGATGTCAAGAGTAATAATGGTAGGATACTAATGTATTGGGAATAGATGTTCGGAAAACAGCAAAGATATTTTATACGGCTCTTAAATGGTATGGTATAGTAAAGAACAACATTTATAGACCGCAAGTATAAGCCAATAAAGCCTCCCAGATGCGGTTTACAATGAAATGTTATTGGCAGCTATTCAGCACATATACAATACCTTCGATACTCACATATCACCCCGCCAAGGATAATATCGAGCATCTACCCATTTTGGAAACGGGTTTACTCCAGCAATCGGGGGATAAATGACTTGCTGAGGATCATCGCAGAAAAGTCTACTAGTCGGAGGTTTCGAACCCGCGAACTTTCGGTTACGAGTCCGGTGTTCTTACCACTCGTCTAACTGCTTCCCCACGGTATGGCTATGGCTTAGTATCAATGGATTCACAAACTGGTCGATAATGGCCTTCAGTCCATGCTCACGGACGAGAGCACTAGAGCGCGTCATGCCAATAAGTAGCGGCAGGACGGAGGGACGGGAGGTCACTCACTGACAAATTCCAGTCTCGACGATTTCCGCGCCCATTCCTCGCACGGCTTCTTCCAGATTTCGCCCACATTTCTTCACTCCGTCCAGACAGCTGTGCCTGTCAGCAGCGACTCTATCCGCGACGACGACTACGTCTGTAAGAAGGCATATATAAATACCATCTCCTCATTCCCACTGTCTTGCACATCCACAAAACAGCGCCCCCATATATCAAGGACCTCGCCTCCATTCATAAAATACCACGACCCACTCGGCACTTCGCCTCGATATTCAAAAAACCAAAGTTTGGGGTCGAACTTTTCCATAGATATTCCGCACCGAACTTTTTAACACTATATTGCCACGTATCAAAATTATCTGAAACATCTTTCCAAAACTTTCAATGAATGATTGAAATATATATATTTTCACAAGCTTGTCATCGATTGTAACGTCATCACTGTTTAAATTACATTGTCTCAGACCATGCACTATTTTAACTGCTTTTACAACGTATGATTTTACTAATTCAAGAATGAAATTACTCAAACTTAACATATGCTCTAGTAATATAAGTAAAATATCAAGTAATCAAAATTTCTAGCAGAGTAATCAATATTTATGCATATTTTTGTACAGTGTTACAATACATACTTATATAGCACTTTATGTTATCAACTGCGATGTGTGATGGCAGCGTCTGCTAAATTTGCACGTAAAACTCAAAAGATAGAAAAGATCAAAATTTCTTCGCAGTTAGCTCGAATTATCTCGTATTTAAATCAAAACCTCTCGCATGTAGATGGACATGTCTAGTGTTCAGATCGAAATCTCTCTTATTTCGTTTTTAATCTACCATATCTATATCGAAATCGCTCGTATTTCGCTTTGAATCTCTCATATCTACATCGAAATCTCTCGTATTTCGCTTTGAATCTCCCATATCTATATCGAAATCTTTCGTATTTCGCTTTGAATCTCTCATATCTATATGGAATTCTCTCGTATTTCGCTTTGAATCTCTCATATCTATATGGAATTCTCTCGTATTTCGCTTTGAATCTCTCATATCTATTGAAATCGCTCGTATTTCGCTTTGCATCTATCATATCTATATAGAAATCTTTCGGATTTACATCAAAATCTGCCGTAATAAGATCGAAAGTCTGCGATGAATAAAATTAATTCGTCTGTACGAAAAGTGTTACCGTTAAATACATTACTATAAAATAAAGAAAAACACATCTACCTATCGAGCGAAAAAGATGGGATTTACAGGTGATTGAAAAGGATGTATGCACAACACCGCGTGAAACATTCGATTACTTTTCAAATTTTCAAATTCGTATGGTCTTCGACACTCACCTATAATCGATGTAACAACCAAAACTAACATCGTGATCTTGGCCAGCAGCATCGTGGATTTCAAGGAACAAAGCAACTTGAAATTACCGGTATATCAAAACGCTCGCGTAGGAAGCTAATAAACGTCGCAAAATTCGCTCGAATATATATAGGTACCTACATAAGAGACCGGTTTAGTTTGCCAATTACGTCTGAATTATTAGCGGCGCTGAATAATAGCTCGCAGTTAGTCGTTATATAATTACACTGCACTTTATTTATTGTCTACGAGGGTAACTCTATATATCAACCACATAAGTGGGCTAGAATATGTCTACTACATTGTAAAATAAATCCGTGACCATTCAGAATGTACGATGATACACATCACTAGAAAGATCACTTAGGACTACTCTGGGCTGACCGAGATCGGCGTAAATTTATCAGGATAATGCAACAATCCTCAGTACTTGTGACTTTCTTTAGTTACTGTGATGTTATTGAGTCAAGGGGGTAGTCAGCGCGACATTTTCCAGAGGGACTAACGCTTTACGTATACCCACCCCAGTCACATCAACTCTTTCACCCGGACTGCCATGCTTTAAAATACTTTCCCTCTTCTAGCATTCATATATGTGACAATCTTCCATGGTTTCACGGGTCCCGTAGCACCGTGTACTGTCGGCAACACAAATCATTTCTATTGTTTGGATTCGTTTAATCCCGAGTGCGCCGCCACGTGTTTGCAGCCGACGCCAATATGACCATTACAATACCAGCATCTCTCGTTTTATCCGCCATAATTAACTCATTCCTAATACAGGGCGTAAAGCCTTCATTTCTTTGTTAATTGAGTGCAGGGTGAAAAATAACATTACTCGTGTAGGCATATTATTTCGTGGAAAGCTCGTAGCGCGAAAACTACGTGTTCATTGTAAGCAGCAAAAATCCGTTAAAGTCCAATATTTTCGAATCACTGGTCATACGTACTTGCACAGACACCTAGGCGCACGCTCATACCAAAACGCACGCTCACCGTGGGACGATTTCAGGTTTCTTCGAGTTTCATTTCTTAAATTTCTAAACTCCAGTCGCGTCTCCATATTCGGAATGATTCCCTTGAGAATAACATGATAAACACGGAGTTATCGTCGACGTTGTCTTCGTCGTCGTCGTTGCTGCTGTGTTTTACGTCAATACCCTCATGAAAAAATAGTTCAGATGGTGATTCAATAATACACTGTTTTTACTCAATCATTGACGAACTCATTTCGGTAGCTACCTGGACGTGAAAGCCAGTCTGAGTGACCGTGAACTTTAGTACATTTGATAAGAAGACAAGAGTTGTTACAGGATTTTCTGTGCAGGCATTTGAGAAGTTCATGCATAAAACAACGACGACGCTGAATTCAGAGAGCAGATTCTACACGGAAATTTCGATGTTTTCCCAACTCATCGGAATTCGGATATCATGTTGTCATGACAGTATTTTGTCTTCGTCTTTCGATCTTTAGACCGTGCATCTCTGGACCCGATCTTACTCTCAATTACAATGTGGTCATCGGCATATAAAAGCTTCCGTAGGGCGTTTGTTTTGAACTCTCCCTAGTGATGGCCCCAAGAGGGTTACACCGATAAACACCGATAGTGACCTAGAAAAATTAGGTGACATTTCCGCAAACGGAGTGGGTAGATTTTGGGAGACAGAATGGTTTCGACGGAGCCTACACGTCATTCGGTGGAGCAGCATCTTAGTCGTTCATCACATCATTTCCCGTGGTTCGCCGACAAAGGCTTGTCCACGAAAAGGAAGAAGACCTATTTTCGTTGGTCTCCTGTAAAAATCTCAACGAGAAGGTACGGTCCGTATATATCCTGACTTAAGTTGGGCATGACGCTGCATTGCAACTCGACAACGCCTCCGGTTCCCGGGAGACACAGCTAAATCACTTTTTCACGATCTTTATATCGCGTTCGAATATAGATGGTTGTTATGTACTATACCTCGTCTGTTCCTTCATAGTGATTATGACTTGAACTCTTCCGATCAGAGAGAGAGAGAGAGATCAGCGGCAGACATGACCATCGATCGGCTGTCTAGTAACCAGGGGAAGTCGTCGTTTAGGGGTCGTCAGCAGTGCTGACTTCGGACTTGACATTACTCTTAGTCCCCATTGCTAGTCTCTGACACACTTCTGATTTCGCTGTTTCACTTCCCTAACCGCGCGAGCCTCTATACACCGCGTTGGTCTTCATCAACCTTAATGTTCTCCAATGGCGACCGTCCTATTTCGATCCGAGGCATCCTGATTTATTTATAACAAGGAGTGGATTGCTGACAGTTGTTGAGTTATATCAATCGGTTATCATTTCGTCTTTTGAGCCGGTTCGCATAGTTTTGCCCTCGCATAAAAATACGCTGTAACTGCTTACTAATAATATTTATGTAGTGCATGAATGGATAAGTTATTAAAAATAACCTGTAGTGGTCAATCTTTACAATACTCTTATCAAAGGGGGAAGTTTTAGACGACACGTTGCATTTTCAGCGTATAATCGTGACATCGGTTATATTTGAACACTGATAAATCTGATTTGAAATGTTCCAATTTGTTTGGATCGTTCCACTTTTGAAACTATAATGAAACGTTTTTAACACTTAACGTTCTCTTATAAGACATAGACGATATGTTCTCTAACCCTCACCCACGTGCATAGATATGATAAGAACAACCTTGTAATATACTACTTTAGATATTTTATCCCGTTTTTATCGGAAAAGAATCGCGCTGGCTCTGACGTGGCAGAACCGACCCCTGTGATTTGTGATAACAACCTTAGTCTATGCACATATAACCTACATATATATTCATCGTAAAACTGGTGAACACGACAGTTCCTCTTGTGCACTCGGCCTGCTTAAACCGCAGGATCTTCACACAAATTGCTATCAGTTAGTTGAGAGAAATGGATTGCAGAATGGGACTGACCTCACTATTCATAATCGGGCTGCTTGTTCGAGGTAGGTAACCTGCAAATTAATTAACGTACCAACACTAATCAACATTACGATTTTTAAAAACGTGGCTTATAGAAATTGCATATACGAATTTACCAATGTATAAAATGAAAATCGAAAGGAGGTTATGATAAGCACGAACTTTCGTGTAATTATTGAACTTAGACAGTCATTGCATCGGATACGAAAGGTATTACTTGAGGAGTACCACAAGGATCTATTCTGGGTCCCGCCTTATTTATACTCTTCATTAACGATCTCTGTAACATATCAAAATTATCTAATTATATTCTCTTTGCTGATGACAAAAACATATTTCAAACAGGACCGGACTTAACTGAACTATCTCAATCAGTTAGTACCGAGTTAGACAAACTAGATACATGGTTAAAAATTCACAAATTATTCTTAAGTGTTAGTAAAACTAACTTTATGGTTTTACAACTAAAATGATATAAAAAAAACTTAGAAGTATTCATCAATGGTTCTAAAATAGATAGATTGTACTGTACCAAATTCCTAGGTATTTATATTGACAGTAAATATCACGATTTTGTGTAAACTTTTTATCAAGTGTATAGCTAAGTATCGATATTGTTTGCCAAACTTTAATTGTGCAGTATGCAGGTTAATTCTAGCGTCCAGCGTACCTAGCTGGCACAGTAGTTTACAGATATGGCAGGAATACGCACGCCGACGCCTTTGTCCCTCTAGAACTCTCGTAGGTTTATACACGAAATATTGTAGAAATTTGAGTAGTCATTGCTTAGTAGAAATATAATCACTCAGGGTACCTAAGGGGGCTAAAAAGTATAAAAGCTGGTATATCAGGGGTATAGGTTTTTCCCTGTGCATTTCTGTCCATTCTGATATCGTGAGTCAGTGGACCTGACCATTCCGATAATTACAATTACTAACACTATTTTAATATTAATTTTTAGTCAAATTCTGTCATTTACTTAAAGAGGGAATACATTTAATAAGTATCACACTTCGTGTATTTCCTTTCAGCACTGTCTTCCATTCATATTTACTGTCTCGATCTACAAAATGGACCCATTCATATTGTTACAATGTATGTGTAATGTAAATATTGTGCATATATACAGTGTTCGAATAAAGAGTTTGAGTTTGAGTAACCGTTTATGAACAGACACGGGTATTAATGAAACCTGGGGTATCATTTGACGCCTGTACAAGTTACCTTATATACAAATTTTGGTATGATTTGACGCGTGTGTGAGTTAAGTCGTACCAAAGATAGTAAAACAATAAGATGCGTTAGTCACAATGACTCACTTATTAAAAATTGAAGCCAGCCAGGTTATCTCCCTTCGGTCTGGCATGTTATATCGCGCGATACTGTACGATCTTTTTGTTCTTCTGGAATAGTCAACCCATTGGTACAAATCCCTATTTGTTTTGAGCTCAATACGCTTATAACAGCTTTTTTACGTCCGAGACCTTAAAAAATTCAAGAAACAACTGAGAATGTATAAAGAATCATTTATAGCACTTCCATGTAGACATTGCAAACATACAGACATGCGTCATGAATGCGCATACATAATTATGTAATATAATGAACCAGCAATAACCAAATGATGCACAGCAAGCAATGTGACAAATTCACACAATTTTACAGTAACTTTCTTGACTTTTGCTCTTATTTTAGCTAGCTGTTCTGGGTTAGATTTCTTAATAAACGACAATGACATATTCTTAAAAAAATGTAAACTGATGCTGCAAAACAAATATACAGTACGATAAACTGTTTTACATTCAGAGCACATTGTAATGTGAGAAGAACGATTTAGTTATTTCTGTCAGATGTTTCAGCTCTCCTGTCACATGTCTCATCCATTGGTGCAGTCACTGCATCAGGTCCTGAAGATAGATAAATCTTCATTATCACTATCGAAAATCATATAATGGCAATTATTGAGTAATCAATGTCACAATTTTTGTTGCTACAGATGAATTTCAACTTGCACTGGAATTTACATCATTTATTTTTTATCAATCCCCTGCCAAACTAGCTGTACTCAACATGAGGTCACCCACCCGACCTTTACTGGAACACTGGATATAGCCAAGACATTGCAGGTTATCTATTCCAGATATTGATGGTCACTGCTGGTCACAAGACCATCCTGGCAGGGTCTAATAAATAATAAAATATGTAGAATACAAGCCAAAACATTTTCTTCAATAATTTTCTATATATTTTACCATATATTTAAAAGCAACTTATGATCTGTCACAGTTATCCTTATATCAACAGAGTCTCAAATTCCCGATTTGAAGGTAAATTTCCTTTTCATCGAAATACGTGGAGGGGCATTTCATACATCGATCAAGGTGGAGACGGCATTCCAGCTCAACCTTTTTCTCTCTGTGGTTACACTGTAACCACAAAGTAATGTCGCTTTTCAATCAGATAATGTAAGGCTATGTGAAAATAAAAATAAAAATACTGTAAGAGTATCTCGATGGATATACTATATATCAAGATAAAAGGATAACTGTTATAACGTCGAATATATATTTCTGTAGGTTACTGTAGGAAAGGGCTAATGATCTCAAATAGGGAATCTATTATTCAACTTTTAGGGAAAATGTCAGCATCTCAAAAGGGTAATTCACAACGACTAGTATTTATATTATTCTAGTGTAATTTATGTAACCTTTCTTTATCCTTTGGAAAGCGAGAAAAAGAAATTCATTCACATGAACTCTTCCTGCGAGCATTTTGGAAGTTAACAGCTGCACAGTAATCAGCACTGACGTATTTTATGTTAATAGTGGGAGTTTGTTTGACAGACTCAAAAACATTTTAAGCTAGAATTTTAACAGGCCCCAACTAAGGGACTTACCTCTCAGGTCGGCTTCAACTTTTCCTCCGAGTGAATTATCTTATTGTTTTAGTATCTTTGCTACAATTTAACTTTTCACAATCAGGTTTTTAAATTCTAAAATTTGGTTACTATTATTTCAGAAATATCAGATTCGCCTCTAAATACCTAACCCCCGAGTCATCTGAAGCTCTCATTCACTCCTTCATAACCTCTCGGTTTGATAACTGCAATGCCCTTCGGTTCACTATTCCAGCCTCAGAAATTTCTCACCATCAAAAACTCAAAGACACCCGCAGCTCGGCTCTTTTCCCCCACCTCTCATCGTCAACATGTCTCCCCGGTTCTTCTCCACCTCCACTGGCTACCTTTAAAGTTCCACATAATGTTCAAAAAAACCTTTTCACTCACATATGTGCCACTCCCCACTCAACCTTAAGAATGCCACCAGCATCCACAAAGCCGTCCGGTCCACTAGACGCTCATCATTCACTACTCTGGCTGTTCCTAAAACTATGCCCGTCCACATCGGTGATAGATCTTATGTGCAGCACTCTCTCTTTTCAATGATTTGACATCGAACATTCGATCTTGTACCGATGTACAGCTGTGAAGACCTATCATCCAGTTGTCATTGAGTACTTCATCATGATTCTGTATGTATTTTGATTATTTGTTTTAACGACAGCAATCCTTTTGCACAGTATCTATTATTTTAATGTTTTTCATTGTTTGTCTGAGCGTCACCAGATGGTTCAATTACCAAATACTGATCTCTATAAATAACTATCATCATTGTAATTGTTGTAACAGATAAGGACTGATGAATTAACACTTCAACAAACTGTAACAAAGTAACAGATTGATGAATTGAAAACCGATGAATTGACAGATTGATAGATTAACAAACTGATAAATTAGCCGATAGAAGATTGTCAGGTTGATGGATAAATTGAATGACAGACTGTCTAAAAAGTTACCTAATAGTTTAAGGTCAGACTCACTTGCACATACCACCTGCGAATAAAGGCAACCCATGGATAAAGACGATCTTTTTCACTAAGTTTTCCATGCAGATTTCTATATGGCCCGATGATGTCAAAGACACTGTAAAATGGCATACAAATTCAACAGATAACATGGAATCTAGTCAGATTGTTTATCTTAGCTTTGGTGTGAAATTCACCGTGTCAGTTGTAGCGGAGCCAGCAGACAGACAGAGTAGCCTCAGTAACTCGCACACCATTTCCTCTGACTGCATGTAATTTGACTGAAGCTACACACCCTTATGTCTATAAATACTGCATGCTTGTAAAATGTACAGTGGGATGTACAATAATAAAATTTATTTTCAGACTTAATAAGAAACTTTAGTATTACCAGCGGCACCATGGAGGAAGACTGTGCTGATCCCAATTTGTATAAAGAGAGGATGTTTAGAGTTGCGGAAATTACAGAAGGACAAAGTTGATAAGTCATAGTATGATGTTATTGTAATTTACTAAGGTGGTCAGGCTTAAAAAGAATGTAGCGATCTGCGAGGATGGTTTTATGCCAGGGAAATGACAGGGAAGAGACTACAGACATGCTGTTTGCTGTAAAAGTGTTGATGGTAAACTATAAAGAAGGAGCAAAAGAGTTACATTGAGTGTCTGTGGATATGGAGGAAGCGAATGACAGGGTATCTTGAGAGAAGTATTGCATGAGGAAGATGGAAGTGGAAGAGAGGTATGCGAGACTGAAGCAGAATATTAACAAGGGCAGAATAACAGCAGTGAGGTGCAGTGGGTACTGCAAGAAAGTGGGTCTCCATCAAGGATCGGCACTTCAGAGCCTGATGTTCGTGGATAAGAGTGATCTGTGGTGCCAGTAAGGGAGTGACTGAAGAGAACCTAGAAAAGTGGTGGCACACACTGGAGTAGAATGAAATAAAGATAAGTAGAGGCCAGACAAGGAGCAAGAGTTACAGTGTATGTAGATGTGTGTGTGTAAATAAAGGACAGGTAGGAGGAATGACAAAAGTAAAAGGTACAGAAGAGACAAAGGTTGATGAGTTCAAACACCTGGGGTGAATTGTCCTGAGGTATGGCAAACGTAGGAAAGAGGTAAATAACAGAGTACAGGCAGGTTGCCATGGTTTGAGAAAAATATCAGGGTAAAGTAGTGACAGAAGGGTGTCTGCGAGAGTGAAAGGCAAAGTGTACAAAACAGTGGTGACACCGGTTATGGCCTGGAGACTGTGGCCTAAGTCGAAACTTAACAAAAAACCAAAACTTGCTGCTGGAAGTTGCTGAGCTGAGAATGTTAGGTTTCTCACTGGGAGTGACAAGGATGGATAGAATCAGAAATAAATACATCAGTGGATCAGCGTATAAAAGACGGTTTGAGGATAATGTAAAAGAAAGGAGATTACGATGGTTAAGGCATGTGGGCAGGAGAGATGAAGGGCAGGATGTTAAATCTAATTTTGGAAAATATCGTAATGACCATGCCACACACTGGGCTGTCATGACTACATCAAATAAAGTACAAAGTCATAATAGAATTCACAAGATTATGATGACTTCGGACATCGAGATATCCAGTTATTATAAAAAAATCAACGGGCGGTCAACAGACGGTGAGACCTAGAGAGCAAGTGGTGACAGTTCCTGCATGAATCATACCTCTATAGTCGACGTTGTTACAGGTCTTTTGGCTGTGCTTGGCTGCTGCATTCATCATGTTAAAAGCTAAAACTTGTTCATGCCCACTGCTTGTTTTCATTAGAGATCGAAAGCATTCAGCCAAATTCATGGTGGCACTGAGGCAAAATTTATCAGCATTTGATCAACCGTCCTTCGTCAAACTGAACACTTCACTCAATAATAATATCCTACACTGTTTTGTTGCGATCGCTCATTAGTTAAACAGTTAAGGATGATCAACAAGCTTCTGTAGTCAATGACAACGCACCATTTTATAGACTGTTCTATTAGCAGCGAATTTCTGTGGTGCGGCTCCCTTTTGATGTATTGGTATGGATTAATTGTATATGCACCTAGTTAATTGTTAATATAATTTTATTGGTAGAATCATTGGTAGTAACTTGATTAGTGATTGGTTGATCAAAGTAGGTGAATTGTCCATGGTACCTTCGATCAAATGCACACATCTATTTTGGAGATACACATGAACAAATGGAGATCAGTGCCATGGACATTTACATTACAAAACATGTTACAAAAATGAAATTATTGATTGATCGATTTGTTTTATGTCTGTAAGATCACAATTAGCTCCAGCTAAAACTCACTTGCAAATACCACCATGGAATGTTGGTACACCTTGGATGATGCTGGCCGAATGCCCAAAGAAGTCTTTGCAGTCATGTATGTTGGTCGCTGATGTCCAGTTCACTGTAGGAATGCAGACATATTCAGTACTCGGGAAATAAACACGTATTCTCTCGAAAATGGTTTTTGATCACGTTGAAAAGTGGGTTATTTTGAGAATTTATTTACATCGTTCACATGATTCCCAAACATTATGTACAACCTGGTTGACTAAATTAAATCACAGGTGTAATAATATTCACACAATATCTATATAGATGCTATTTATGATAAATCTATACAGTACCTCATATAACAATTACACCTGCAAATTTGTGGACAAAATATTGGATGACTATACAGTGGAGAAGAATGCATAGAAAAACCTATACAGGCCTGTACCTCTGACCCTATAGGCTTTAGGTTTTTCTGTGCATTCCTCTCTACCTAAATGCAAGGTAATATTCAGTTTTAGTTACAATACAAATTTTCTCAGTGTGATCAGGGAGCAATCTATCAGACTATAAATGCACTACTCCATAGCACGGTGCTGGCAATGTTTCCACCGTGTGATTTGCTGCTGACTTCTTCGCGAACAAGGTTCTTGACATGCGTCGCGGTATCAACAGGGACACTGCTAGTGTTGCCGATGAGGTGTCTTTGACCAACAGCCCTTTTTTTTGCTCGCAGTCACTGGCTCCGTTCGTCACGGTCATCATCAACGCGTCACTCGCTGCGTGGCATGTTTCTCAAGAATGGAAAACTGAGATTGTTCAGCCATTGTTTATGAAGTCTACTCTTGATGCTTCTTAAGAGCTATCGACCAGTATCGATGCTTGTTCACCTTTCAGACATACATGCATACCGTGAACAACCGGCCACATCTGTTGTCCTCGTCTTGCTTGATCCAAGTGCGGCGTTCGGCACTATCGACCATAGCATATTGCTACGCAGCCTTCGATGACGCTTTGGTAAAGAAGGCCAGGTGTTGGAGTGGCTAAAGTCATACCTATCAGGGAGGCATCAGACTGTTGTCGTGGGGCACCATCCATCTGCTCCTCGATCTCTTGACTGTGGCATTCCGCAGGGTTCTCTTCTTGGCCCACTTCTTTTTACACTATATATTTCTCCATTAGGTGATCTAGATCTACTTCATCAGCATAATCTTGATTTCCATTTGTATGCTGATGATTGTCAGGTATACGTTCCCTTCGACAACAGCGTTGATGCCTCTGTGGTCAGTAATCGTCTCTCTGACTGCTTGCGCCATGTCAAACGTGGATGTCACAGAATCTTCTAAAATTGAATGATGATAAAACAGAAGTGGCAGTGATTTCGCACATGCAGTCAAACCCACAGTTCTCGGTCTCACTCACTCTCGGCTCTGAATCTCTGTTTGTATCTGATGCAGCCAGAAATTTGGGTGTCATCTTTGACAAGAATCTTTCATTTTCTGATTACGTTAATTCTGTATGTCG
>WURV02175167.1:0-13895 GCA_011762755.2 Epimenia babai | reverse complement strand
CGTACATGACAACATTACTGGAGAAACTGGGATATTATATTTACAACGTATTTCGAGGAAAAGGTGGGGGTCTTTAAGCGTACATTAGCTCCCTAGTGTGACTAACTGTGTCTGAATTGGCATGATTCAATTGGAAACCACACGGATGACGATCATTTCCTGTGACTTGATAAGTTGATGGGTTGGTAGGTGAGTGTTCGTCAAAGGGTCGCGTGATGGCGCAGTCGTGGAGCCAGACCGTGCATGGGTCGTCACATCCGCCCTTACCAGCGTTACCGACTCAAACATCGCCGCTGTCGCGCCCACAGATAAAAGCGCACAAGCGCCTGTTCAACTTCACGAGTGATACATTTGAACTGTTCGACTTTCATGAGTGCCGTCTAAATTCTAATTCTATTTCCAAAATAGGTGTGCACGACAATTTTACAACAGTCGGAAATTTGATAATTTTGGCTAAAAATCCTTAATGAATCACAGTATAAAAGGAATGTCTTATCTTTATTTAATTTTATATTATTTATGTTTATTCACGTAGATTAACTACTAGATTCACAAAAATGTCCATAAAACGCAGATAATAGTGGTATGATAACATCACGTTAATATGTGAATGAAATGTAAAGGCAACACCTTACTGACTAACTGAGATAAAGACAAGCTTTCGAATGCAAGTATACTTCTTCAGGTGTAATGAGTAGGTGGTGGCGACACACAAAAGGTATACGGGGAGGGGGGACAACAGAAAGTATAGATGTAAAGAAACCCCGGTGCCATGGGATAGAGGACTGCAGAACATAACGATAAAGTGGTAAATACGATTAAAGGGCATCTCAGTACAGGTAACAAAGGAGCAGAGGGGGATTAGAGTAAGAAAGGCAAGGTGCATAACTCTATATTAGTTAGTCAACAAGGTGTTACCTTTAGTTTTCGTTTTATACGATATGGCTAACACGGCAACCCACAACCACATCCGTATGTCTAACAAGTTATCTACCTTGAAATGAGTCGTACGGTAGGAATATACAGTGAAGCCTGTATTAAGCGACCCTCGCCGTACCGGCTTAAAACGGTCGCTTAAGACAGGTGGTCGCTTAATAGAAATTGAGATATTTTTCCCGTTCGTTACGCTTACATATTATGCTAAGACTGTATTATAATAGATTTTAACTAGGTTTCGATATTAGATATATCGGGGAGGACAGCCGTAAGTCCTTCTTCCGCTGCGTATGACTTTAACGTGGCTACAGCGTCCATGGCATCATGTACAGTAGCGGGTTTTGTATTCTGGGTTGGGTCAGCCTCATAATCATCGTCATCGTAGTCGTCGATGTCACTCGTTTCCTTCTTGATCACGTCAAGTATTGATTGAGCTGGTGCATGCCAGTTTTTTTCGCCATATCGCACGTATGAATTTTGCCCTCCATGTCCATAAGATCGTCGATCGTCAAGCGTAAATCGTTTACCCCCATATTCATACTCAAGTGTATCGTCGAGGTCGTCATCTTGGTTAATATCTGACTGGGATGAAGTGAGACCACAGTGAGAGAAACACCTCGCGATCGTCATCGGTTTCACTTCTTACTACCTAAAACTATAGAAAACACGAAACATGAGATCATAGCTCCATATTTTATGGAAACGGTAATAAATCAGACTGGCGACGATATCAATACTTCTTTGCTTCCTACGCTGCTTATGTTTTATAAATGGTTATATAAATGGTTATATAAATGGTTATATAAATGGTTATATAAATGGTTTTATAAATGGTTTTATAAATGTTTATATAAATGGTTATATAAATGGTTATATAAATGGTTATATAAATGGTTTTATAAATGGTTTTATAAATGGTTTTATAAATGGTTTCATAAATGGTTTTATAAATGGTTTTATAAATGGTTTTATAAATGGTTTTATAAATGGTTTTCGACAACTGCGTTGAATTAAGCTATTGTAAATAATTTGCTTACACTACAGTATTTTATTATTTCATTGATTTCAACAAACTTTATTTTGTATCTAATGAATAAAACTACAATTCAGTGCAATTTTCTTGCCTGAGATTGTTTCACACTTAATAACATTCTGGTATAGAAAAGCTTCCTGGGCGTTTCGCGATTCTCACCATAGGCTCTACACAAAGAAAAGTTACTGCAGACGCTCTGCAAGTCGCGGTGAAACTGTATGGTCGACGTTCAGACTAGTCATGACTGCCAAGTGGTTTTAACTTACGCCATATATCTATGTTGTCTGCGGCAATTTCCCTCTTTGTACCTTTTCAGATTAGTGTATTCAAGGTCATCGAAAAGGAACATGTTCTCTGCAGTTGCCTAATATACAGCTGATCCGAATTTCTAACAGTGATATTTGTAGAATAATTTTAGTGCGTTGAAGATAGCGTGCATTCGTGTTGTCTCCAATTCTCCTGGTAAAACAACGCTCCTCCCGAAAACGTAAACAAAACAGCGCCGTCAACAACAGTGACGTCATTCGGTCTCGAACCGTCTCTCGCGGCAAGCGTGGGAGTAATTCATCGATGCTGGCAACAAGAGACATAATCCATTAAGTGCACGCTGGGCAGATAGATAAGTCATTAACGATATAAAAGTCTCTGGTAATTTTTTGTGAAATATTATCTAGGTGTTTTTAAACACACCTGCACGCACGCACGCGCGCGCACAGGTATATAAGTATATAAAGTTAAGATTAACATCTCTAGAAGTGGTCACGTCAATGAGGTTGGGCGACAAAATACAAAAAGTTATATAAATTTGTATAAACCAGGGATTCTTTTTCTTGTATGGTTCGCGAAATTTGGTTAGATGCCACTACTACAAGCCGGTTGTTCCAAGATAAAAAGAACTTCCACTCGAGTTACATCGTCTCCCAGAACAATAACTAAACACGATTAAGATCTTACACAATTTAGTTGACAATATTCACAAAAATTGCGTTCCTGCGCTTTCACTGGTAACAAATTTATTTATTCCTATGTCAAAAGTTGTATATAAAATGACCTGCCACTTAAATACCATTACCACATCTGTACATCATCTGACCCGATCCACACCCATTCCCGACGACCGGCTCATTGATATCTGTTTATGAAACGTGCACGATTACGTTGAAAATAATTTACCGTACACAAACTAAGCTACTCAATCGATGACTGGCGCGCTGAATTTTGATCACTGCGTCGGCGACATTAACCGTACTATTAGAAGACTCACGATGACACTCAGACGGGCTCTAGCTAACAACAACCATTTATTTGAACAACTTTTTGAATGGTGAAAGATTATAATACCCTCTTCCTATGCATCATGGTGTCGCTGACCCGAAAGATTACCAGGCATCAGTCCACAAAATCCACATTCAACAAATGTATTGGTGAAATTTATTGCTCAGTGAGATGCAATATTCCAATATTTCTGATATCTAAACTTCGACATGTGCTACTGCCAATACTAACACACTGGCTTCCAATAAGAATCGCTTTCACTTGTTTACTTTTCACTCTCATCATCAAAATCGATGATATATCAACCCCGCATTCGTACAACCACAAAAAATAACGTTGCCTTGCAGACCATTGAAGAGATAAAGATAAGATGCGGAAAGGAGCACGTAAGGAAATTGTACCGTTTACGCAAATTACCGATACAAGTACGGAACTATGCCGAGGGTGGATTAGGACTTTAGTAAAGTTCTGAACATTGTGGCATGTTACGATGATCAAAGTTTTGGTAATGTGCAGAGGCGATAACAGAAAAAAACAACGTGGCACATAACTGGTAAAAATCTGAGAGACTATAATTGTAATCGACTCATTAGTATAATAATGGGGCCCTATAACAGGAAAAGCGATAATGGGACATCATCTACTTTGTTCACAATCTCCTTTTTGTCAAAGATCAGCGTCCCATATTCTGCTGAAAACCTCGGTCTATCTTCCCTATGTTACCTATGCTTCGTATGGTCTATTTGCGACGGTCTCCACCGTACCGCAATGCACGAAATCATCCCTTTGAACTGACTTGTTACCGAATCATTTAACTATTCCAAACTAAATTAAAATTAGTTCATGTACATTTGGAATGTTCCTTCCAATTCTTGTCTTAATACTTTTTTATAAACTGACTGCACATCCAACTGCACTAATTTTCACATGCTACAGTAACAGTACAATAAACTGTATGATATAAGTAGTCGTATTAGTCTTGTAAAGAAAGAGAAAAATGAGGTAACACCTTTTGAGACTAATTGAATTTTTTCGTGAACAAGCTTTCGCATATATGTAATATGCTTCTTCAGGCTTATCGAATGAAATATGGAAGAAGCATATTACATATATGCGAAAGCTTGTTTACGAATAAATTCAATTAGTCTCAAAAGGCGTTACCTCATTTTTCTAGTATAATAAACTGTTGGTCAAAATAGACAACTGATTTCAAAATTAACTAGACGGCAATGTCCACTTTCTGAATGGGAAAATAGAGAAAACTGTAACAATAAATTTACCTAAAAATCCAAATTGGCAAGAAATAACCGTTCTGTATAGTTTCACACGCGTTACACGGGAGATCGATGTATACCAGCCATTAGACAACGTACTTCGCCACGGGTTTTGTTGACCACGGACAAGTCAACACGGACGTAGAGTGTTCTTCCGCCCGCCCACGTGCTTGTCGTCACGCTATTTGGATCTATAGAGCAGGATGGATGTTTAATTCTGTTACATGACGTAATATCCTAACCACGAGTAGAATTATATATCATGGAATCTCCATAATTCAGGCACTTAGAATGAATATATTTACTAATAAAAACCAATTTACAGTAACTCCTTCTTAGTTTTATATATACTTAAGGCAAAAACTTAAAGCCCCACCCTATATTTCACTGTATCTATTGCGTAAATGTCATATTTTGGTAATATTATTAGCATCTAGATATTTCTGCGCTTCATTGTGAATTTTAGTGGTTATGTGGTATTTTAATCACCATACTTTTTATTTCCCAAAATAAGTCATTTTTGAGTATGATTGGAGGTTTTTCAAACTTTTTGGCTACAGAGAACCACCTACAGTGGATATTACAAACTAGGAACAAAAAAGTTCTTGAAAATGTCCATTGGTGTCAGTACTTCGCGTAACCGCCGAGCATTCAGGACGGCACGAACCCTTCTCCTCATCCTGGAGATTAGGTGCTGAATCTCGGCCATTGGTACCCTATGCCATTCCCCGTTTAGTGCCGACTCTAATTCGTCTAGACGTTGTACTGGTGGATTCTCCGATTGACGTATATATCGCAGATGTGCTCTATGGGATTGAGATCGGGACTTCTTGCTGGCCATGGTACAGTGGTGATGGCATTGTCTCGCAGAAATTCAACCTCACAAGATCATGTAACGCGTTACTACGACAAAGTGATATCTACCCGTGATTCTTTCGAGGCGTCTGTCATCGCATTCGTTCGTTTTTTGGGTCTCCTGGACCGTGCACGGTCTTTTACGTCATTAGTCTCTCTATACTTTGTGGTCACTCTATCAATAACACTGCCATCACAGCCCAACCCGCGACTGATCGCACGGTAAGACATGCCAGTGTTCTTCGTCCCGATGTACTGCAAGCCGTCAATGGTCACTTGTTAATATTGCCCGACTATTATCTACATGAAGTTTTAGTGTCGCTGCGCGCTGTGGCGCGAGTGTTTGCAAAAAGTTGAGAGCGTCGGTCACGTTGGCTCTCTACCATTTTCGTGCGGTCGCTGTATTCTGTCTGGGCTATTTTCGTCAGCGAGTGACACTATTTTGGTTGCTGGTTTCAGTTTTTGTGAGTTCTGACTCAGCCTCCAGTATATAGTGGACGTTTCCTGTTGTTCGGGGCACACAAAGTAGCGTGAGTCTGCGAGTGTAGATTGCTGCGTGTCAGGCAAAGTACCCTACTTGGATGTGGTGAGGGACTACCCGTCCGGATACTTGCCCTCTAAGTTTTGTCCAAGGTTATCGTTTGTGTCCGTGTAGGCATCTGTTCTCCATCTGCCAGCTAGGTGGTGATCAGCGGGCAAGGGCCCACTAGCGTCATAGTGGTTGCACTGGCGGAATATCAACCAGCTGGTATTCCGTCCGTTAGTTCGCCTGCGTGGTGGTAGACGGCGAACGGTCTACCAGGCTGGAGACGGTAACGGGTTAACCTGCAGGAGGTCTGTACCCTGTCAGCTAGCTAAGGTGTTGCTCGGCGTAAGGGGCCCACTGGTGGTTGTAGTGGGGTAGTGGCGTAATATCCACCAGCTAGTATATCAAGCGTTAGGTCGCCTGGGTGGGTAGACAGGGTATAGATACGCCCTGAGAGGACGTTGGGAAATAAGATAGGAATACACGGCAGTGTATTGGCGTTGATATATATATATATATATTATTACTGTCTAGTTATTTATAACATTTGGCCAGTGTATAGACATACTATCATGTGTATCTTGTATTTTTGCTATAACATACTTGTATCAGCAACACGGTCTTTATATAGTCCATCAATCACTGTCTAGACCAACAGCGTACCGCGGGCGGCCCTCTCTCGGCAATTTCCATACATGGTCCGTGACAGGATTCGCGTCTTGTATTTGGACGAGTACAGCGGTAAGTTGCTAAGAACTCAGTGATTGCTGTTAATTGCTCTAAAACACGCCGATTGAATAGCTTGACCCAATGTCTTACTGAAGCGTTCGATTTCACCATTCGATTGGTACCTTTATATTTTTTGTAGACAATAATATTTGATCAGCAAAGGCCGACTCCATCGGGCAAAACTGACCCCGGCCTTCGGATCACGTGATTCACCGATGTCAATTTCAGTATCTGTCTGCAAACTTAGTTTTGCTTAAATTCGAAATTTTTAATGAGAATAATCGAAGATATTGACTTAATACGTTAATCTTCTTCAGGATATGGATATATGTAAAAACATATTAGTCCGCTTAATTAGTGTTATTGCCGTCAAATCGTATTTTTACAGCTGACGAAGTGGAAGGGACAGTCGAAATTAGGGCATCGTTTATTGCACTCCCTGATCGCGCGACGTTCCACGTCCAGACAAGCGTGATCTAGTATACGTTTGTGTTTGTTAGCCGAGCTCCAGCAAATTAGTCCAAGTATGTTTAGATTCTTAAATAACCACGGCGGGTTACTGAGAATGTATGGGTCGCAGAGTGCAGCCCAACCCGCTCCATATCCCTTCGCTAGGGTCTGTTTAGTTCTTTTGCCATTTACATACAGGTTAAGGTGAAAAATCGCCCGTAAACACACTACGCCGCAAACGTCAACTCGATACTTGGCGCGAAAATATAGTTTATTCTGGTTGTTGCGGAGTAGAGATCCTATAAAAATAATAATAATGTTTTTATAGGATCTCTATTGCGGAGTAAATATGGATGTGAATAGCGACTAGTCTAGTGATGAAGAGACGTTGCTTCTTTTGAGTTGATGTAACCGCCGCCGTAAAAAGCGCTGGTGGGTGCACAACATACTTATACTGACGCATATACGTTTACTTGATGAAAGAATTAGAATACGACGACGAGATTTTCTCAGTATTTTAGAATCTACAAAAGTACATTTTATGAATTGTTATACTTTTGAAGTACAGAGTAACTATGCACAGTCTACTCTATGGTCCCAATGGCACGATTAAGAGATATTGTCCAATTTTTTTATCACGTGGCACCGATATGATTAAAAATGGATTCATTCCAACCAGCATGTATTTAGCTTTACCTGATTCTCCACAAGCAAGCGAGACCTTTTTCCAGGCATTTAATTTAATATCTTTATCTTGATACGCATTGTCTTTTATATTGTACAAATAGGGATATTTTGCAACCTGTAGAATGACATTTTTGTGAAAATTCCATCAGTATTTAGTGGCATTTTACGATTTTACTAGAGTCTTCGTATAAAGATACTAAATTATGTCTCTAAACTACAGTTGATCCGAACTGTCAGTAGGGTTACCGTACTCTCTTTTGTTTTATATTTCACATGGCGCGGCTTATAGCCAGCCTGTGATTGGTTAATTGTTCGCAACGCGGTTCGTAACACGTCCGTGTCTGCGAGAATCGCTCGGCGAGCGGTTAAAAATGCTGTTTACGTCGCGGCCACGCGTTTGCGGTTGCAGTGTGTTCGGTACAAAGAGAATACACGGGAGCGATTTTTCACGTCGTGTTCACGCCGCGTTTGCCGTGTAGTGTGTTCGGGCCTTCAGTCGAAGAGAGCGTGGATGAATTGACGGATTTGGAGTCACACAAAGAAAGTACAAATAACAACCAGTTGTCGAGTGTGTGATTCCACTACATTCTTTGTCGACGGATTGTGTATCATATTCTACAATACTACAATAATTCTTTTACTCAATATTGAATAGTCACTATAGTGTAGAAATAGACAGTTACAAAGATAAACTTCGCTAAAACAACTCGGAAGTGCAGTGCGCGCACATTTAAGTAGCATTCTCATATTTATCAGGTTGTGATCTAGTATACTGAGACGGCTAATACTCGTATCATTTACTGGTTAGTAGTATTATGCGTCATGATAGACCAAAATGAGAGAAGTTTTTAGTAACATCCAGCGTTCAAGAGTTAAGGGTAAAGGGCTCAGATGTCCAATTGAACAGACAGATCGAATATACACTTAGTATAGCATTAAGAAATAGTCAAAAAGTTTTTCTAAACTATAAAAAAGTTGAAATTAAAGGCAGAGAATAACTTTCTAAACACAATCTAAAGATACTAAAATAAATAGACTACAAAAATTTTCTAATGGACAGTACATTATAACATACAATTCTAAGTGTGGAAGTAAAAATCAACTCAAATGACAACCTGTTGTTTACTCGTTCATTATGCGAAAATCTAAAACACTAAAACATGCAGATTTCACTAATATACCATTATGAATTCATTCATCATTTAAAAAATAGGCAGAAAATAATCAAGCAGTGCCAAATTTAAGCCAATTGCCATTTTCCGAAAAATGCTGGTCATGAGTAACAAGAATCCTATAAAAATTACTATGATATTACAATAGCAATCACTTTGATATATTTTAGATTTGATTCAATACATTTGTAATAATCATCGTGTAAGATCATAAGCGAATGAATGAAAAATTAATATTCGTGAAAGTAATGCATTATTGCTCTCCAGATGATTGAAATGTCACATAAAGAGCATCATTGATCTTGGGATGATTCAATTGTCACACACAGGGCACGGTTGCTCTACAGATGATTGAAATGTCACATAAAGAGCATCATTGATCTTGGGATGATTCAATTGTCACACACAGGGCACGACTGCTCTACACATGATTGAAATGTCACATAAAGAGCATCATTGATCTTGGCATAATTCAATTGTCACACACAGAGCACGACTGCTCTACACATGATTGAAATGTCACATAAAGAGCATCATTGATCTTGGGATGATTCAATTTTCACACACAGGGCACGATTGCTCTACACATGATTCAATCGTCACACAAAATTGATCTGGATCTTTATCATGATCTTTCAGTGGTTGAAAAATATGAAATGAAATATATTTGATTAAGGTGTACTTATAAGCTTAGCTGTCAAACACACTTTGCTATCAGTAAACACAGCGAATTGCCTAGATCTGTAATGTTGTTGTTAGTCTACTCATCTGCCTCCATCATCTCCGATCATATACGGTACAATACAGTCAAGATGTAAATCTGTAAACCTATCTTGTGTGATAAAGACAGTAATAAAGATTTCCTACAGAAATAATAACAAAAAAATATAGTTGGTCAGTGGAGATAATAAACTAGTACAAGATACGTCTCTAAAAGATGCCGAAAAAGCTGAGAACCACAAGTCACCAGGACGTATAGAGTGGCCCGAGGTACAGTACAGAAAAAAAACTCTAGTTATTATTTATCATTACCTTTATACTGTATCTTGATACACAAACAAAATAAATTGTATCTCGAGCCCTGGATTAATCTCAGTACAATCATAAAATACTACATAGTGAAATATTCACTGCTGACAAATATAAGTTATGGTACTGTGACTGGACTGATGTGTCATTCAATGATATTAGTATTAATCATTCAAAGAAAAGATGGATGGTATAATTTAATTTTTTTTATTTTTGTCGCTTTCTACCGACACAATGTGTAACTATGAGTCGGTGGATAAATGAAAGTGAACCGTAAAAATTTGCATATTACGTAATCAGGTCGGTATTTCCTCCTAATATTATGGCACCTTGGCTCGTAATTCGAGGTATCGTCCACGAACTGTACGGACTTTTTGTATAACTTTGGCAATAACTATATGCTTGTTTCATTTGTAAAGTTACTCGTATTAACATCGGAAACACAAATCAGAAGGGCAGTATTTGTATACGACGGAGTCAGCAACAATAAACCGTATGTAGAATGAAACGCCTTATTCAAAATGGCGGAAAGTAAAAAATGCAGGCTAGTGTAAACCCCATTGTCAAACAAGGAATATTCTTGTTCTTCAGATGATTCAATTGTCATACAAACAGCATTATTACTCTTCAGATGATTCAATTATCACGGAAAGAGCATTATTACTCTTCAGATGATTCAATTGTCACAGAAAGAGCATTATTACTCTTCAGGTGATTCAATTGCCACAGAAAGAGCATTATTACTCTTCAGGTGATTCAATTGTCACAGAAAGAGCATTATTACTCTTCAGATGATTCAATTGCCACAGAAAGAGCATTATTACTCTTCAGATGATTCAATTATCACAGAAAGAGCATTATTACTCTTCAGATGATTCAATAGTCACAGAAAGAGCATTATTACTCTTCAAATGATTCAATAGTCACAGAAAGAGCATTATTACTCTAAAAATGATTCAATAGTCACAGAAAGAGCATCATTACTCTTCAGATGATTCTCACAATGAAGCACCACACAATAAAAATGTTGGTAAAATTTGCAGCACTATTAATTTCCGGGGGGGGGGGGGGGTGCTAAATAATTTATAACGTGTCTTCCTATTCATGTTTGACACAATTGTGCATCCAAGTATGGACAATATATGACAATAGAGGTATATTTAATAGCTACGATATTATCAAACAATTTTTCTACGTGATATCTCTAATAAATAAGTCATACACGATGGACGAATCATCTACATGAAAATTCAGGTACATGATGTAGCGATAATGAGCGTCAAAATCGTTACGTCAAAATAACACCGTCAACTCGGCGCTGGAGTTACCCAAGTTTGACATTGGCAACTCGACAGCGACGTACGTGTTAGTTGCATCAATACTTTCACTGTCACGCGCATCACAGAATTGCCACTGGCTGCCATTGACTGTGCTTACTTCACCGTACGTGGCCTCGACCAATCGGAAGCTCTGAATTATATGGACGAAATTCACCCCGACGTACTGTCATAAATCGGGGAATCTATTTGGGTTCTCGTGGTATGTACTGGGTACCCGGAAGCTGGCAGGAGGTAGGTTGTGGTGCCACTCGAAGGCATTGAATGTGATTTTAGCTGTCACTGTAGGAAACACTGGGATCTCTGTAAAGTCATCAATCATAACATCTATAGACTTAACAGGTGTCATCAGCCACAATAACCACATCATCTTGAAACTCCTATATGTTTATATATTGCTATAAAAGTCTTATTTCAGTCATTTTTCTGACTCTACCATTTGACTCAAATATTTCCGCTCTTTTATTCGCAAAAGGTCTACCAATACTTGCTATATTTGCGTGATTTTTTTAATGTATTAACAATTCTTTAATGTATATAGGAAAATATTATTTAGTATAGTAATATAAACAGAAGGGAATACATACTTTAAGTATGATACTTGAAACTGACTAACAGTTTAAAATGACTACTTTTTAATCTTCATGTTTTCAATGGGTCCTCGATGGTTTTTCTAAAAAGTTGGCATCTCTTTTTAAGCCATGTCCCAACAGTTGGCTCTCCTAGTCCTAAGATGGCTACAAATGGCTATGTATGAGTCGGCCAGAGTTGCTCCTTACTAACTTACAGGATTAAAATCACTAACCTAGCCCAAGTGTGTAATCTCCCTTTATCACTCACCATATACCTCGATTTATAAGATTTGGTGTGAAACTGTTGCCAATTTCATTCATGTACGAACCAACATCCAGTAATATCATGTATTTTACAAAAATATTATTCCATATTTTGTATTTCTGCTAATGATATCAAAATTGTTACATTTTACTGAGCTTTGGACTACTGAAAACATCAAACAATGCATGTATAAGTCCTCTGTCCAAATGTTATCTATGTGAAATATATAAATAATAAATAAATAATGTCAATAAAAGACATGTTATGTTGCTAAGATGGTAAATGTTTTTGTTCAGTGTTAAACAAACATTGTTGTTTATGACATTTAGGGAACAGGTGATATGTATGACCTCTGTACGTTAATAAACGTCTATCTCTGTATGGTGAGGGAGATCACCACACTGCTCCAGAAGATCTTGGGAGGGCTACACCAACCTGCAGCTAAAGCTTCCTTCTGTGTATTCCCGTGCCTTTGTGAAAGTTACACCCTATCAACTTTACCCCTAGAGACTAAACGAGAAAAATTAATGTATGAGCTGCTCATATTGCATTTATTCGAGTATAATTTTTACCTATTTTGATTGGAAAGCCAGGCGGAAGCTGCGTTGTCATAAAATCTCTGAGCTTTTGAAACTGTTTGAAGGGAGCTATCACCTCCAGCACATCCAATAACCTGAGGAAAATAGAAATATCACGTCCCAACATCCCATAAACAAGCCGATCAAGTACCCTAGGGACACATTTGATATCCAGTAGAGAAATTAGTTGTAAATAAACTGCATATTGGGGGGTCAGGGCCGAATATGCTGCACAATTCACATGAAAGGACGCTGACACGTTAACTATAATGAAATAAACCTTCTCTAATATTGATGCACATTTACGGCATAAACAATATTTCCCGTCATGCATTAGTTTGGAAATCAGAACAAAGCTGTACGCATATCAACAATCAACCCTTACCACACTGATAACTGTACATCCCATATCTATAGCAATGCAATTTGTTGACAACAGTGTGCTAAGGGTTAAGGTAAGCAATGTATGATAAACATTGATAAATTCTTGAGCTTTAAAAGTCTGATGAACAAGCACGGGCATCATATATTATGTCTGTATTTTTAAACAGTGTTGTACACTATATATATTGGATTCCTTGTAATGCTTGTATTTTCTGTGGGCTTGATCAGGTAAATTAAGAACAAGCACTCTGAGACGGGTATTCCACATCTACCCACCAAATTCACATTTGTTATTTATCATTTTTTCTATCCACTTACTTCTGTAAACAGCTATTGACATTCTATTTTTATGTCGCCTTATAAAGATGCTGAGTATTATTATTAACATAATGATGATAATTCTAAATAAGTAAATGTGCCTCAATACTTTGGTGTAATAAAATTGTACTGTGTACAATGGTAACTGTCTGACGGGCATCTTTTGTAAACATTCAGAGATAACAGACTTACGCTTGGATGGTCATTGGGAACTCCTTACTCTGTAAGAAACATTAATATTTCGCAATTGGAACAGTCAATCACCAAGTTTTCATTATAGATATTGTTGACTACTTGCGCAGCATTACACCTGAGTATACATTATATATATAAGGCTTTATAACTATAACTGTAGATAATCAATAAAATGTAAACTTCCACTACCCTACATCTCAAATGAAAAGGTAAAGGCGAGGTTTTGGTGCTACTTTATAATTAAATGTCAGTCGCACGTACAACATTGCCCTGTTACATC
>WURV02175156.1:0-13897 GCA_011762755.2 Epimenia babai | reverse complement strand
GGTGATCCTCAGCAAGTCATTTATCCCCGATTGCTGGAGTAAACCCGTCTCTTAAATGGGTAGATGCTCGATATTATTCTTGGCGGGGTGATATGTGAGTATAAAAGGTATTGTATATGCGCTGAATAGCTGCCAAAAATTTCATTGTGAACCGCATCTGAGAGCCTTTCTTGGCTGATACTTGCGGTATATAAATGTTGTAATTTACCTTTTACAATCGATAAATAAACAATGTTATTTATTTCAGGATGAGAATGACGTCGCCGAGTCGAAGGTGGAAGAAAACGAGGCGCTAACGGCGCAGTCAGAGGAGGAGCATGGCGGCGAGAACACCCAGTTCTGCTGTAAATGTCGCAGATGCAGTCGTAGGTGCAGACGATGCGGCAAGAGGTGCTGTTGCAAGGGGAGTGGCCGTTGCAGATGCACATCATGTGGACGCAGCGGGCCGTCGTTCGTAAGTTTCTAGGCACGCTTATAACATGAGGTAATGTGGTTTGAACATATTAGTTGTTTAAGTTAAAAAAGAAAACTTTTTGACTACAGCTATGTATTGGTAAAGGTATGAATTAACAATTGATATGACAATATCAGAAAATTAAATATATAATAGTAACATTTTAAAGTCACACAAAAGAAAACTCTTCAACGTGGTATCGCGCCATGCGTACTTCGTTGTGTGTGGGGTTAAAATAGGTCAATAATAAAATATTGCATTTGTAAGTTATGATAATAGCGAATTCTGGGGCAAAATTTCGTGTATACGCTTCGCTTTTGTTGCTAGATAGCTTAGAAATTGCTAAAGCTACTCTAAAAGCATAATAGACTTTGAAAATCAATGTAGACACTAATGTCATTTTTGTGACAATCCACTCCTCGATGTAGTACAGTCCTATCCATTTTTACATTCCCCAATACTCCAACGTTGCTAAACTTGCTTTTCAGTTCGTCGACAGCATCTAAGAACGGGAAGATGGCCGCCGCCGTATTCACTGAGCACAGCAACACTTGAACTCGCTTATTCTCGCGTACTTGTCATTTTATTCAATAATTAATCATTATGTTATGCTTTACTTAATAATTTATGGACTGAAGAAAGGGGAATTTTTATGGTAGTAATTTTTATGTGTTTAATTACGTATGCTCAAAAGTAAAAGTAGACATTTAGTTTATCAGCATATTGTTTTAGATTGTTTTTCTATATCTTCATGGCATAGTAGAGCTTTTAGGACATAGTAACGCAGCACTTTCACTGATGTAATAGGTATAAACCTTTTAGTCAGCTTTTTTTAATAATTAGGCCGATTGTAGAATGGAAATGCTGAATAAATGGATTTGGTTATGGATATTTTATATCTAAATAGGAAATATAGAATTAGAATTGCACGAGATGATAAAATAAAGCTATAAAACAAACTAATTTTTCTCTTTTTTGTTTGTGTCTGTAGCAAAGGACTAGCTTTTATTGCAGGGGCATCCGTCTCGCTGTGCCCGCTGTCTTCTCATAAGACAAAGCCTAGAATAGAGGTGTATAGGTTCCAGATAATATGACTCTGAGCTGGTACGGCGTGTGTAATACAATAATGCCCATATCCAACCACGGTTACAAAATAAATAGTTGTTGGAACCGCAATATACAACTAAAGTATATTACCTCGTGACAGACAGGGGAATACTCGTATACAAGGGACACGCGATAAGATCTTCGATGTATTTAACATATCGAAAAAGTTTATTAAGACGAAAACAGATAAAGAAAAAAATATATATATGGATGAAAAAGATTTAGCTGGTGGGAGGTCGATGACCACCATTCGATTTCATCACGCAAGAGTACTCGCATACACGGAACACGAGATGCGATTCGGAGTGTAATTAATAAATCAAATGAGTTAATCATGAAGATGAAGGAAGGATCAATGGATGGGGGGAGATTTAGCCTAGGGATGCCCACGTCTTTATTCGTTTCCACTACCCTGCGACTACCGTACAGTAAGCGATGTGAGTAAGCGTTCTTGAATGTACTACAACGATGTTTTAATGTTGCGCGTCTGTTACGCTTCGCGCCATAGGCTTTGTTAAAATATGAATTAGGGAACGAAATGGGAAATACTAGAGTGACACATAACTATATTTTAGCCGAAAATGTCAATGCCCTAATCTTTTATACCTAAGCAAATTTGCCATTGAATTTTGCGCAGTTTTTTTAGATACGATCGTCAGTTTATAATGTGCATGTCATCGCTAGTGAACCATAGATTACTCGCGAGCTTGTATAAATGAGGTAAGTTATTTGTTTATTTATTGCTACGTAATAATGAATTATAAACATATATGTGGTATATCGGTATGGTATATACTGTGGCGTGGATCGTGTGGTTCAATAGAGGATATGGTTCTTAATAAGACTAACACTTAACGGAAGAATATTACGGCTGCCAGATAACCCACAGCACGTAAAACTGACATTAATGGAAAACCAGAGGGTCGACGCGCGGAAAGTAGAATCAAACTTGGGAAGCGAAATATCATTAAAATTTCTCTCTAATCGAGAAACCTGAATACAACAGTGGCTGTGTAAGTGTTCGAGCTTGAGTCATCGAGGAAATGAACATTTATTGAGTAAGCGGATTTCTCAATGACGGACATGAGATTGCGTTCAGTAACACGTTATGTCATATTAGCCCGACTACATGACCAGCGCGGCTGTCAGAATTTGTTGTAATCACTCGATAACTACAGTGAGTCCAGATAGCTTAAATTAGACATTAATGCTAAGCCGGCAATATACCATGCAAAATCAAAAATTGTGTAGAATCATTTGAGTAAATTTGTTCGTGATCGGGATCCACATTTGTTGGCATCTGCCAAGAAGTTAAGATATGTAAAAGTACTTTAATTCGTAAACAGCAACCAGATTCTTTGGCATCTACAATAAAGTCAAGATCAGTAATAATTATTGCTTTTTTGCTCGCACCATTGCGCGGGTGTTTCGATAAAGTTTTGCTCAAACTGTTGCGTTCATCAAATCGCATGCTGTAAGAGCAAGATTACCTATTTCACTACAGTAATTATTCTAGTAATCTGCAATAATTGACAACGGGGACTCAGTTTTTACCATTATCAAGATGTGAAATACAGAATTTTCTCGTTGTTACTGCGTGTATGTTTAAATATAGCGATACATCTCACACGATAGTATAAGTATAATAATAATAGTCATCAAAAAAATACTGTTAGTGTATGCAGTAAATGCTTTTGTTGGTATGGTTGATTACTGGAGAACAACTAGCCCATCTTCACGTGATTACGTATTGTACCCAACAAGCTAGAACGTGTAAGGGCGTACCATAGGCCTCGTGGTGTGGTCTCCTTTCGGTTTTTCCCAATGTTTGTCGCTATTATTTTTATTATTATTCCACTAACAGAGCTTTCATCATGCTCAAGCTGCTGGTCTTGCTTTCCCTTGCCGCCGTGTGTTTCTCACTCTCAGCCGGTGGGTAAGATGCGCTTGTAATTCCCCCCCCCCACATAAAATATATCGTATCGAGTAGAACAGTGATCTTTGACACGTGAACCTGATTATAATACGGAACGCCGAACACAATAAAAAGAGATGTTGATGGCCCTAGCAACAAAATCGGGAGATACGAAAGGAAGGAACATAAAATGATTTGTCTTGACCTTTGTATGAACAAGTATCCTCGTATATTACACCCGATGAAGTATACATGTTTATAGTTTGTTGGAAGCCTTCCTTACCTTATTTAGACATTATAGGGTCACATTTAATTACCAAAAGAAACCGTCGGACATTACCCACGAAGAAATTCCAGAATCTCGCTGCAATTCCTATGGGATTGGCGTGTTTCAGTGGTGATTTGTTAGTTTTAAACCACATATCTATACAATCGTAGGTTTGTTGAAGCATGTCTAGTTTTTGCCTGCAGCGGTATCATGCTATGACTTGAAGAAACAATCGTTTCTGAATCATAATTTTCTAGGTCGGGTTAATAGAATTTTGTGGAATAGAAAAATCTGCAACAGAGAGATAAGATGTTGGGATCTTGTCGTCTTTGGCGTTCAGACGACGGAGTAAAGTGTGATTTATATCATAAGCCGTCGCAGTTAACCCCTCCGAATCCTTATGCTTTACTATTTACCTGTGAATGTCACCGCATATATAGTTTTATCTCTTCTGCTATTCCTATCAATGAAACTGTTTCTAGCGAGTTGCTAGAGAGAGTTTGGATACTTACGGACTATAAAATTGTTTGATTTGTTTTATGATTTGTTTTACAGATGCGTGGAGAGGCAACGCACTCGATTCGGTACGTGTATATTTATAAGATTTCCTGTTAACCACGAAGCTGAAACAAGCGGTATTGTCTATTTGATTTTTCCATAATTTATAGTATCATAAATTCATCCTCTTAATCCAGGATGCAAATGTGCGATCGATACTGAAGGTGCGGATTAGATTTCTACCCAGATGTGGAAAAAGTTCCCTGGTCATATTCCCTATAAGTCGTCTTTGATGCACATAGAATCAATGTTAATTTTACCTCAAACTCAGGCCTAATAACCGGCAAAAGATACAATATTTATAAGATACGACGCAAAATGATAAGTAAAAAGGAATTTGATATAACGCAGAGTTATTTTCTAACGAAATAGTATAATTATATGACTTTCTGCATGAAATAGAGTAGTCAAGTCTGACGTCAGTTGTCATAACAACGGCTTCTCAACCATGAACAAATATGGCGTCAATGCATACGAAAAGATTTAGCGTGTTTTTCAGCAGCGTTTAACGTTCTTTTAGTTTACATGAGATATCATTTAACATAGAGTATAAACGTTTAGGCTTTATTCTTTTATACTTAGCGATATGGAGAAACATCTTGGTAGGGGGGGCGTTTTTGTAGGGTACGTTTAGCTAAGGGGACGTTTTGACTTGCTTCATCAAAGTATGGGCTAAAGCAACGTGGTATCACGTGCGGCTACCGTTGAAAAATGACTACCTAACTTGACGATAACGCCTTCAGGGTAATAAAAAGACTCCATATGCCCCGTTTTGAAGTGATTTTCGACACGTTGAATAGATTTCTCGTTGGCGAAGAATTACATGAGCCATCTTGATTAATGTTGAGAACACGTTGTTATGACACCGTGACGTCGCCACTTGAGTACTTTATTTCAAATGCTGTTGAAATAAATCACCTAAACGGACGGTTTGTTCCAGTGTTGTACTAGTGTAAAATCGTGCAGGAGGCGAACGTGGATGAGATCGAGCCGGACGTGGGGAGAAAACATTGGTACTTTTGTCCAGTGTGCAGACGGTGCTACTGGGGTCGTTATTACAGCTGTAGACGTATTTGTTGCATGGTGGGAATAATGTGCAAATGGTATGGCTGTTGGCATTAAAATGTCAGTTTCCTCTAAGCATTCGGGCTCGCATATTAAAGGAAATTTGTGCTTGTCTTACGTGAATGCACGTTAACGTAGAATAATCACATAAATAAATGTCTTGATTCTGAAAAATCTTGCATTCTCATGTTATACCTGATTAACTATACCATTACATGATTATATCCATTGTTCTCAGGTACGGGATCATATTTAAGTGTCACGGCTACAATATATAAATGTGTTGCAAAAACGCTCTGTAAGCATCATTGAAGAATTTTATTGCTATTTATTTATTTATTTATTTATTTATTTATTTATTTATTTATTTATTTATTTATTTATAGCCTGACTACCAAAGTAAACGTTGTGTAGGCCAATTTAATTTATAACCCTTTACAAAGCTAGCCTATATGGTTAACACGATAATTTGATTAGCCTCACTTATAAGGGATGGGGGGAAGCACCTAATGTGAAAAACCCATCGAGTCTGGGCAGACAATTGACCTTTTTCCATCCACGCCACTGGTTCCAGATGTCTATAAACGAGCTACATATGTCGCACACTCCTCTAAGTCTATGGAAGGACAATGGTTATTTACAATGAGATGACGACATAGCGGAGAGATAAGCGACATAGCGATCATAATATATAGAGCATCTGAAGCACAGCAAACGTCAGCGGGAAAAAGCCCTAACAGAACCACACTGCAAGGGCTACCCAGAGCCCCATGGGCAATGGGGTTTAAGGCGCCTGCAGCCCGAAAAACGCCACAGTTAGTATACTGGTTAGAGCGGGATTTGAACCAGGGACCCCCTGATTCAACGTCAAACGCTCCAACCACTACGCCAGCGGCCCCCTTATTGCTATTTAACTCTGCTGTAATTCTCAACAACATCGGCACCCTGAATTTCTTTTTGTGTTAGCCGAATGATTCATTCACCGGATGAAGAAAGTTTTTACATTCGAAAGTTTACGATATATATTTTAGGCATACAGGTGCTACCACTTCTTTTGGTGTTAATTAATTAATTTTTTATTAGTAATAGGCCTACTAATAATATTAATGATGAGGAAATAGTGAATTTCTTTTATTTAGTAAAATCATACTTCCCGTATAATATACCGGGCTTACCACGATGCCTTGCTCTCAAAATTTTTGTTTTTTGACAGTAAAATGACAGTTACCTACCCCAGTTCTAAAATTTGTTACAATTTTGATGTGAACTACGAAACCAAATAATGTAAAATCAATGTGGCAAATATGAAAATTAGGAATGCTAACTGTTTCGTGTTAATAATTTAGATCTTTTATTGTAAGATAAATATAACACTATCCCTTATTCCATTGATAAAATCAAATGTAAAATATAACTTGTTTTATTATCATCATTTTCTCTCTCTTCTATGAAATTAACTAATAGCGCCTCCACACTGTTTGTTGAACAACGTGTTAGCCAACTAGTTGAAGCGTACTTTTATGTTGCCTTCAGACTGTCAACGTGACGAAAATTAATTATCGAATAGCGCCTTCACACTCTGCGATTGCTTAGCCAACTTGTGTGATCAATCATAACCTTAGTTAGTCAATGTTTTTACGTTTTATAATATTTTTATTTCAATGAAAATCAGAAACGTGAATTAGGCAAGAGCAGTGACGCTCACCTTAGCCCTCTTCATTAACAACATTAAACAATCCACATATTATTAACAACAAAATGGTGCCCACAATGCTGCAAATTTAAGTAATTTTAAACAGAACCATATTTGAGAATATATAAAAATCAGCGCACCAGGAGCGGGGATTGTCGTTCATAGCGGTAGGAACAGAGATTATGATACTCTGAGTCATGAAAACATAACTGGTTAGTCAATAAGGGGTTACCTTCACTTTTCGTATTATACGATATGGCTAACGCGGCAACCCACTCCTCATTACTTGACTCGAGAAAGAAGAGTGTCGACAAGCGTAAAGAACGAGACCCAAACTTGGAATGCGAAATATCCTTCTAACATCAAGAAAGCGATGCAACCTAACTTCGCCAGTTGACGCCGTTGCAAGTGTTCAAGCATTAGTCATTAAGGATACCAACTTTGCTGAGTGAGCGGATCTCTCACGGACGGACGTGCGATCACTTTCGGTGACGCGGCCTGTCATACCTGCCCGACTATATATAACCAGAGCGCGGCTGTAAGAAGTTATTGTCTTCGCCCCATAACTACAGTGAGTATTCTCTCAACCAGTTAGGAACTAAATACTAAACATCAATACGGAGTCAGCAATATACCGGCTAAATCAGTAATAGGGAATAACCGTCATAGCAACTTGGTTCGTGATCAGCCGCCACATTTCTGTTGGCATCTACCATAGTCATTTCTGTAATATCTACATAGTTTCCGGCAGTAACCACGAAGGTCCACTAATTATAGCGCCTTCGAACTATGCAATTTGCTAGAGGCAACATGTTGATAGCTTTTTGAAACGCGGTTCAGCGATTCTTTCACACTGTACAATTAAGTCTTGATTAATGATTCATGCAATACGTTTAAATAAAATAAGTGGTTATAACATTATTAAGATGTCTAATACACAATACATTGTTAGTGCAAGTAGGTTTTAATGTAGCGATATATTTCACATATATGTATAATAAGTAATATAGTACTATAAGTATGCAGTAAATACTTTCATTGATACTAGCTGATTACTGGAGAAAAACTACGTAGCCCATAGTCACGTGATTGCCTTTTATACCAAAAAAGTAGCAATGTGATATGGCGTACGACAGGGTCGTGTGTGTGTTGTATCTCCCCTCTCTTTTTCTGTTTTATCCAATGTTGATAATTATTATTTTTTTTAACAGAGCATTCATCATGTTGAAGCTGCTGGTCTTGTTGGCTCTCGCCGCCGTGTGTCTCGCGCTCCCAGACGGTAAGATCCGCTTGTAATTTACTGACACACGATGCAAAATATATCCTATTACTGGAACCATATCTGTGATACGTGACCCTGCTCATAATACGCAAAACTGCCACACAATACAAAGAGATGTGGATGGTCTAGGCAGCTATATGGCGAAGGAAAGAAGACATAATGATTGGGGCTAGATTTCGTCTGAACAAATTGTCTTGTAGATTACACCCAATAAGGTTTACACAACCCTTCCTAACCCTAGTTAGGCAACATAGAGTCGCCTTTAATAACAAAAGGGAACCGTAATACATAATTTACCAAGAAATATATGTGTCCCGCTGCAACTCGTATACAGGTATGCATTGCTGAAAGTTATATTACCGAGCTTGAGAATCCAGGGGCGGGAAGGGCAGGTCGTTTTCGGTGTTTAAATTAATAGGAATCACCACAGATCTACAACATCGTAGAGGGTAATCACCACATATCTACATCATCGAGCGCTCCTCAAGTCATCGCTCAAATCTCTTGTTGCTCTCTTGTCACTTCAGTTCTCCGCTCACTCCACTGGCTACCTGTCACGTCCCACATACCTTCAAAATCCTTCTGTGCGTTTAAGCCACTCGTCTTCCTCCCTCACGCTTGCAGTCCCTCGTACAAAACGTGCCAACTTCGGGTATCGTTCTTTCTACGCCGCTGCACCCCGCCACTTCAATGCACTCCCAACCGACATCTACTATCAGCCAATTTAAAAGCAATCTCAAAATACTTATTTAGCATTGCTTTCACTAAATAGGTCAACAGTACTTTATTAATTTGCCGAGCATCAACACTTATCTATAAAACTTTGTAGCAAGGTACTTACGTCTATCCTTTCTTATGGTAGAATTATTTGTTATGTTTGACAGATGCGTGGGGAGGCAGCACGCTCGATTCGGTATGTGTATATTTATACAGGATAGTCCATAAGCAGTCACCCATCTCTAAACTTTAATTACTTTTTACTATATTAACTCTAATATGTTATAAATACCGTATATATTCTGAAATAGGAATAGTATAGGGTTTAATTGGTATGCTTTATATTCGAAAGTTGACTATAATTGACGTAATTTACATTAATGCTAATGTAAAATTTTTCTACAAACTGAATTTTGTATGGAAAATAGAAAGTCTTTCTTTATATATCATAATATTACCAATTGTCGTTTTGCTTAGTCCTAATTTGTGGGATCGCCATTGACGAGACTTTCACGAGCTTCTGGCACAACTGATGCGCACGCGCTTCTATGCCAACTGGCATCCCATTAGATCGTCGTTTACCAGCACATTCGTTGTCATAGACACACTGCTTAATACATAATTCGACTTTCAAACAACCCATGATCAACCAATCGGTACAGACATGGCAGAGTGATGTTAACGAATTGAATAGATGTCGGCTATAGAGGCATCTCACCGATGCGCCGTTATATGAGCCATACCTGCAGAAAGTCAAGGTCCAAAAGTACCGGGTTGCCCTGAGCCGCCTGTAACTATCGTCGCACCAGTTAGCTGTGTAGATGGGTAGCTGGGAACGCCCGAAACGCGATCTCAGCGACCGCCTCTGTGAGAAATGCGTCCTCGGCGATATAGAGGACGAGTTTCATACGGTCCTGCCCGAGCCCAACTTCAAAAAAATACATCAAGCCTTTCTACGGATCGCGCGCCAATATGGCTAAGTTCCTCGATTCATTACGGAGCAGGCACACGAAGGACCTCGTGAAACTTGCCCGATATAAGTTCGCTGTCAAAACATTTGGCGTTGGGTAACGTGGCGAATCTTTCGGGGGAGCGGGAGAGATTTATAACTAGTTGAACTAGGTCGAAGAACCGCTACTGATAGGCACCTCAGAATCTGCAAGCTCTGTAAATTGTCACAATTAGAAAATGAATTTCATTTTTAGTGTGCCCCGCACTAAGTGACATCCGTAAAAAATTCTTCCCTCGATACTTTTGTCATCAGCCAACTCACCATAAATTATACGAATTGTTTGATGATAAGAACTGCTACTTATTATCTAAATATGTCTTTGAGTCCAACAATAAACGCGAACGTCTCCTCAATATCTAATAACTTCCCACCAACGCAAGTAACTACCTGTTTTTCAGTTGAAATCGATTAACTTATATACCTGATTTTCCTTAAAGAATTTTTTATTCCGCTAAGTCTAAATACGCAATAGGCCTACTTGTATTAGTTGGTGTACTTGGTAGTGTATTGTGTTTGTACTTTGTGATTACAAATACCCATCCATCCGGTTATATTAGTCACGGAGGCTTATATTATGTCATAGGTATTTTATGACGAATGATTGACAATGTCAAATGAGAAATCTAAATCCCACTGTTCTTTTTCGTATATAGCTATGCATGGAGCCTTTTATTTACTTTTTCTGCTTTTCATTCATATTGATTGTCGTGTTTATAGTATTTTCAAGTGAAAATTCACAACTCGGACAAATAGGACATGTACATATCACACTCATGTATTTTTGTATATAGCTAAGTATGTTTTTATGTACATTTTGTGTGTTTTAATATTTATATATTGTTATATGTATGTAGATGATTGTGTTGGGACTTGTGGGCGATAGCCCGTGTCTTTACTTTCAATAAAATTGAATTGAAATGATAGAGCGGGGTCGCTGGCAGAAGCCAAAACTCGACCTTTGCCAGCGCGTCTGCCCTTACTGCGCGTCCGGTCAGGTCGAGGACGAGTTTCATGCGATCCTCGTGTCCACGCACTCAATTTATTAAACCATACTATAAAATCAGGCCTAACATGTTAAAATTGGTACAACTACTAACAACGCAAAACACACTGGAGAGAAGGTCGGTTTTTAATAGATCTATTAAAAAATTATGCCCTCTATAAGATGAAAAAAAATCAAAACGGAGAAAGCCAAAAGGCCTAACTACGAGGATCGGGGTGGGTAAACCGCTGCTTCTAAAAGGTTTTAAAAACATACGATTGGCGTCTCTCCATATATTCAATATCATTTTTTATATATTGTCACGTGTTTCTCGTTCTTCCTGTTCCGTAGACATCGTTTTAGGATATTCGACACAGGAGGCCAAAAAATGTTTAACGGTTCCTACTTATTTGATTTTTGTATAGCTGCGGTAATGCCGGGTAGTTAAAATCTATTGCAACTCTTGCACAGAAATAAGCTGAGGTACATTCTGACAATATATTACATTACGATTCATAAAATATATGCAATGATAAATAGTAATTTCGCTACGTTTCTACTCACAGTCGTAAGCCAAAGACCAATGGGATATATGACAGATTCACCGAGATGACAGCGTGAAGACACTGCGACGCTAAAACGTAATCTAAGCACAATACACCGTCAACCCGCCGACAACGTAAAAGATTACACAATCCTCCAGCGACGTATTTACATGCCTGAAATTGCTTGATGGTGGTTTTACCTGAATAAGTGGGGAGAGGTGGGAATATGGGACAAAAACACATGACTTTATTGATCAAGTGTTAACTTTTGACGCAATCGTTTTTTTTACGGCTGATGGCTGACGCCGAGTATGTGTATACGTATAACTATTCCGTAAACGCCTTCCAACTAGTCTGATTAATCATATAAAAAAATTAATCACATAAAAATACTTTTACATATTTCGGGCGCTTCAAAAAAGTAGAAGACTTGGGACACCTCAGGGAGACATTAGATTACGCCCTGGGAGACACAGGACACAGTGTGAAAATGATTATATTGCGAAAAAGCTTTCTTCTATTGTTATTACACATTACCACTACTATTACACGATGGTAATATTACATGCATTACACCGATTACTGACTTTGTAATATCACTAAAAGTCATGTGATATATATGCGTCCTTGTCATTATTACTTCAATAATTTGTTTATTTTTCCTCAAAGACCTCAAAGACATAACGCAAATTACAACCGACTCCAATATACCAATTACACAGTGACTTTATATTGGAATATACTCTTACCATTAAACGTTCATAATTACTCTACTCTGACTGAATAAAACGTCAATTAGTAGCGACCATCTGCACATTAACGAAGATCAACGCTAACAAAACGTTGTCACATGATTGCCTTATTGGCATAGGCAATTCTAAGAGCCTGAATAGTAGTTCGTAATGAGGTGTATCACAAGTCTGACAAGTCCCAGCTTTCCCCCAACCTACAATCGAAACTGCCCGCGGCGGCTTTTAGTCATAGCTTTTGTCACAGCTTCCGTGAAAATATGAAATCGCGTTGCCACCGACCAAGGTGCGTGGCGATGTGTTCGGTAGAATGAAATAACGTTGAAGATTATTCCCGTCACGTTGTGGCGGTGGCGGTGTGTTTAAGCGTTAATTAAGAACTATATTAATGATTGACATCATTTCACCGGACGAGTACGATATGCAAGTGACGAGAATATACGGCAGTGCTACGGCCTACTAATCCACTAAACAGATGTCCCGATAAAGATAGTTTGGTAGTCCTCTTTTAGGCACACAGCCAATCCACAGTGTATACTTTACAGCCAATATACTAAAGTTGTTATGTCTATAGCTGGGTTATTTAGGTGTGTTTTTGTCGAACTTCCACAGTTTTGCATATAGACCCCATAACCGTATATTTTCTAAAACGACTGAGGCAAGCGTTCCACAAACAAAAATTGTTCATTAAGACAAATAAATTTTTACATATAACATAAACTATAATAAAAGACATTAATATAATTATTCTTACCTCCTCTTTCATGGTCCTCAACCATTAAACACAATTTGGTGACGTTATTTTGTTTTCGCACTTTTACGTTTCACTCGTAATCTTTTTGCTTACACGACAAACTGCTCGACGTTCTTGGGACATTCCTCAATTGTGATGAAATGCGAATATTGCTTAACGATACTGTAGTAAAGATGAGATTTAAAGACGTTTCTAGCAGAGTTCAAAATAGGTACGCCATAGGGGGGATTTGTACAGTCCCATTCGGTTTTTTGTGCATCTGAAAGCTGCTCTTCGTAACTTGCGGGCAATCAGGCCACAAGCAACGTCCATAACGCTACTAATTTCATAAGCTACTAATTATGACTCGTTGTTGTGTGAATGTTGTTATTCCTGTTAATTCATATGATACTTCTACCTTATTGAGGGCTTTAATATTATGCATATTTGTTTAAAATACCCCGACTTCATAAATTGGAACCTGACACCTTTTTGCGGAGATTAAAAGCTGAGGTATTAAAGACATACCACACTATATTTAATATCCATTGCAGGTACACTTCATAATATAAGCGATAATCACCTGCGGTAATTGGGAATTTGTCTCTAAGAGGCTAGTTGTATTTAGCCAGCGCGCCTAAAAATAAATGGTATGATTGCATTTATAGATTGAAAAACTTAAGGTAACGCTTTATTGACTATTATTATTATTATTATCAAGGTATTTTGAGTGCAGCTTCAGTCGTAGGACTGTCAGTCACACTTAACACGAAAACATGTGATAAAATAGTAACCAGGTGGCACTAATCCTAAGCTG
>WURV02175145.1:0-13898 GCA_011762755.2 Epimenia babai | reverse complement strand
CGGCTTCTCTTACTAAATATTTACAGAACCGTTTTTTCCCACCGAGACCCATACCCACGACTGGTCATGTCCCGTCCGGTACTCTTACCTGCTGAGTTACAGGCAGACGACGCTCACCAGTATATCTTGGTGTCTGACAACTTTAGATAACAATACAATTCACCCTTTATAATGCGATATTTAAGTATATCTAACCCGTAGATACCGACGATAGCCGCCATATATGCGATATTAATTCTACATTATTATGTGGTTGCAAATGTGGTTCGTAAAAAACTACACGGGAAATTCTCCTGTCGTCGGTATGGCCCATCTTCTCTGTGAGATAGCGCTCGCAGGAGTAAGACTGATACTGGGTGTGGTCCAAAGGTGTTAAATGCGTAAATATACGTGAAGAAATATGTCTGGGTAACTTTGTATCTGGGTGGAGCATCACACCGATCTATATACCGTATGTTTTCCGTAATTATTCTTAAGAAAACTATAGCACAGATCTGAAAACGTCGAAATTTCAGACAAATCAGTTAAATGTAAGAGAGAAGGCGCCTGATCGTTTGCAACACCACTGGTGCAGAAGTCGCGTCGAGTAAAGTGGAAGTTTCCCCAGACGTCGAACACCGGATATGGTGCCATCATGCAATCATGGGAACTCGATACTGGTGAGCAATCATTAATCGTGTATGTCGGCGAGAAAAAGCAGACTTTCATGGAAAAATGAAAGACAACACCTTTACTTGAATCTCTCTAAATGGCAGAGTTAATTTCTTCGATTAAAAACACCACTAATCTTCAGCGATTTATATCTTGTCGTTATTAGCACGCAAGCTCAATCATAGGTAAGTATTAATGTCGCATCTCTTATATGGCAACAGACAGAAATAGCGTACATATTACGTATATATTCACAGATTTGACGGCAGTGTAAAATAACATGTAATTGACAAAAGACAGTATTTTCATAATCCTAGCCAGAGAAAAACGTCTGGCCCCAAGTGTATACTGATATATATATAGAAAATGTATACGCTTTTTTGTACTTATAGCTGGCAGACTAGAGTCGGCGTGTAAACGCAGAAATCGGATAAAAATCTAATACATGGTCGAGGCGTATTATATTGCCAACACGATAGGAAATGAGCAAGATTTTCGTGCTTGAATATCGGGAAAGATTCGTCGTGAAATGGTTTATTATCAAAATATATTAGGTTTGTTACAGAGCAATGTTGTACGTGCGACTGACATTTAATTATAAAGTAGCACCAAAACCTCGCCTTTTCCCCTTTTTTGATTCTTCTTAATTCGATCTCAACTATTGTTCCGCTATTTGAGGTAATACATATAAATCTACTATCATGTGTTTAGTAACTCAACAGAAGAAAGCTAATATTTTCTGTATGCAACAAAAGGCTAACAATAAATCACCAATAAGACGCGGTTATGAATAAGTAGCAATCCGCGCCCGACCAGTCACCCGGTACACAGTGAGATATGGGGACAGTTGTTAGATGGTGCTCTTCCGAGAAATTCTCCTGAGATTCCCGAAAAGTCCTGCCGCCTGAGAAATCTCGTGATTACCAAAGCAACCCGCGAGCGTAAGTCCCGATATAAAAAGCGGCAGTAATAATTCTATTTTTAACTTTTTGTTCGCGATTCTGCTCTGTAATTGGCTCCCATAGTCTCCCGTCAGAAGAGTGGCTGTCACTAGTTCCTGGTTATGGGAGTCTTCATATCAACCAAAGGCTGATACTTCAAGTAACAAACCTTAATGTAATATAGTGGAAACATCTGTTCGATTCATCGGATCCGACTCTCGCCTCCGAGTAGTATTCCACTCGGAAGGTCATTTCCGCTATCCGTCTCTCCATGGCTCTCCCGCTCGTTGGTTACTTTCACGTGACACGTTCGTCACGTGATACGACGTAATAAAAAAATGGCCGATCACGGTAGCGACTCTAACGACGAAGACAATTCAAATTTGCTCGCTGCGGCTGCGAGTGCGGCGACTATAGTAAAACAGGATACGTCTAGAGTCACGTGCTTGACACTATTCCTTCATTGGTTGGAGCTTCCGATTTCCTGCTCCCGCTTCCGAAAATTTGGAACCAGACCGAAATTCAGACGGTTCCGTTTTTGGTTTAAAATTGGAGGCGGGATTTGGGAGCAAAAGTCGGAGGCGGAAAACCGCTTCCGAAGAATCGGATGATGCACTATTACCAGACATGGTAAGATTTCTGAATGGAGGCCAAAAAAGGCCCTTTTCAATAAAAATGCAGTTTTGTTATACAGTATGCATGAATGTAGCGATAGAATGAGATCAGTCGGATGTGTAGTCTATTATTAGCCACTTACATAGATCATATAGATACTGTTGTTGACACGCCACTGAATTAGTTGGTCTTACTTATTGTGGTGTGCGAGGTCAGCGTTGAGACAAACGACCTACTCTCGGCGTACGAATGCCCTAGGTCCATCCACACCACTGGTTCCGGCTCTCCTATGCGCATCGCACACGCGACCGAATCTGAGATACCGTAGTCGATGCTTGTGTACAGAGAAATGACGAGACGATGGAGAGGAAACGCCGCGTGGATTTAACCAAAATACAGACACCTCAGAGTGAAAAGGCATTACAAAACCATTCAGCGAGGGCGACCAAGAACACCCCCCCCCCAAACAGCCGATAGTTTTTTCTGCCCACCTGCTCGTGTAAGTTTTTCTTAATCGTGAAAACTACCTATTTAATATGGCTTTAATGCGGCTTTAATTTTTGACAACTGAAAAAAATCAAGAATTTGTCATCCAGGCTGCATTCAGTGCTTCCGCTATGTCAATCATTGGTCATTAGTTATGACCTCGTTTCCCTATAGCATTTCAAGATTGAGTACGGCTTTGTCCATGGGATATCGAATAAAGGGCAGATAAATCTCTAGGCGTAAGAGCCCGGTTGTCAGCCAAATTCTTTCACTTGGCAACGGTATGTCACGTTATATAGATTGTTTACAAATATTCGTCCTTCGATCACACTTGACTAACACATCCCTTTATTAGATATCGCCAATGCCGTGAGTCAATTTTTTCTTGAGATTTTTACAACGTTGGTACATTCCGTCCATTAGTTAGTTGCATGTATAAATGGCAGGATACAACGTTGGTACATTCCGTCCATTAGTTAGTTGCATGTATGAATGGCGCGAAGTCTAGTGATAATTGGACCTATCCGGGTTGTACATCAGATCTGATCAACCCGTTAATGCGTTATGACGCCCCGCGTGCGCCATTCTACCGGATCAAATTCCTGGATATTTTATTTGTCGAGTTGTTTTCATCACGCATGAAACTCGTATATTTTCCACGCTATTTACATAAAACTATATATAACGGGCCGTGTTGTGAAGATTTCCACGTCCTTGAAAAATAGTTGGACGTGATAATAAATAACGGGTCCAATAACAGGTGACACGTCCAACAACGTGCAATATATTTCACACGACTGACGTGCTGTCAGAATAAGTTAATAAATTCATCTGGCGCTGAGCACGTCCGTCACCGAGGACATGCATCCTAGAGGTTGAGGTTGAGCTTGTGGGTCAGGCTATGTACATTGATTGCACCTATGATAGAATTAGACTCTGCAGTGTTCCAGTGTTTGATTCATTTGATGGTGATTTATTATACGTAAAGGATCACAAATGTCATCCACCCTGAACATTGCCGTACATACTGTCGTGGATGCTATCCATCTTGGCCCCGTGAAAAAGCAGCGGAGATCAGTCAAGATTCGGAAGATAACGCACGTAGAAAAATATTCGTTGATATAGTTCCGATGTCGTTGCATGTATCAAAGTTTTTGTCACAAATCGGGAGCGATTTTGAGGTCTTCATATATATTTCTACCACTCGATCATTCCACTTATAATGTTTGTATAAATTTGTATTTGTATTGTATTCAATTTATAGCCTATGAATATCTATACGTATTTCCCATGTAGAGGTGGAGACATCAGGAGAACGGGATCGTTCAGAAGGTTAAGCGTTTAGATCCGAACGATTCCAGCTGTGTTTTCGGAGTTATTTTGTACAAAATGTTTGCAAATTGTCAACTGCGGTATATGAATGCCCTTAACGACCCGTTCATTAAATAATACGATACTGAAACGTGTCGGCTATGTTGGGTGGTTGTTGAAAGCGGACAGCAGCATGGGGAGTCTGGTACCCAGTCGAGTTACTCTATGTTCCTCCCATCCATATGTGGGTAAAAAATCAAGCGATTGCGGATGGCTATAAATATCACAACTGCGACTCCACAATATTAATATTACATTTTTATGAATATTCTACAACCGTAATAGATCACCATTGATGCTGTAATAAGAGAATGGGTCTTGGACAATTCGTCATTTTGACAGGATGGTGGGAACGTTGGATGTTGACAGCGATGAAATAGTCACACAGACACATTCGGTGGCAGCACAGGGAATATACCGCTGTATGAACCAGGGGTTTTATGTTTCAGACTTATTCTGATCATGCATTATCACACTTGAATAGGTCGACGAGCTCTGTAAAAGGTAGACAATATAGATGATGAGTTGATAGATTGGCTATAGCGTTGGTGCAGTGAGATGGTTTCACTGACCTTCAAGACTTTTGTGTAAAGAAACCGGATAAATGGAGAGTTAAGTGCCAGAAGTGGTACATCGAGCGAGTCGCCAAGTCGAGGAATCATTGCGTTATCTCATTACACTCTCTGGTGCTCAGTGTCAGCAGCGAGGCTCATTTGACGTGGCACTCTCGATCGCACTCTTGATCGCACTCGGTCGCACTCATGGTCGCACTCGGGTCACATCGCTATATTCAACAAAGTCGGTGCTTTCGGTGACGTTATTACACACCTACTTATGAATATTCATGTTCTTCTCGTTCAGGAGCACACCAATGAAGTGTTGTACATGAATCGTTTGATAAAGCATTGAACCGGCTTCAGAAGCGACACATTTTGACACAAAAAGCAGACACGTTGCCGTGTGTGGTTTGTCGGGTTAGTTGCCCTGTACCCAGTGTAAGGGTCCGTGGGACGTTTGTCGAATTAACGTGCGAGACATGCAGTGTTATGGTCGGAGTGATGTTGGTCTAGTAAGTTGCAAGAACTCAGAGTGGTATTATCCATACATACGTTACAAACTATTTTGGCAAACTGGGTTATTTGTAAATTTCCTGAAATTGTTAGCATATTTGTAAATATCCCAGTTGAAATGGGCACTTCACAAATAAATTCCCAAAAATTTCAGGAAATTTACAAATGCCCTAGTTTGTCAAATAGCCTGTAACATATACATATATCTAATAGCAATGCTATCTATTCGATGCTATATGTTGACATCACAGCTATCATTTCCGATGACCCAACCACTCTGCAAAACTTACTAGAAATGATGGAAAAACTAAGGCATTACTGTGCCAAATTGACGTCAGAGCGGGTCTCGAGTCAAGCAAATTGGTTCATTTAAATTGCCGTTTATTAAGCAACTGAGGCTGAGATACTTAAAACACATGTTGAAAGTTCGCCACAGCACAACAATCTACATCATAAACGGCGAATTCGGTACACGGCCCTTTTACGGCCTTTCGAGTCTTCAAGTTTTCGTGCAAGATTATCTACCTTGATCAGGGATAAAATAATAAACTTGTTATATTGGTTAATATAATACAGTACACATAGTTGATCTGGTGGAAAGAAACTATATTAGTGACGTTGGAGTTAGTCAAACTTTTAATGACGCCTTTCGTTTTTGTGCGAGTTCCATCAGCATCTGATAGAGAAGTCTGATCACACGTGGTTTCATTGGGTCACCAATGTCCCAGAGGAACGGTTGTATACAAATTTGAATGAGGCTCCTTTCGATCAATATCTGCGGTTAGATTGTCCTCAGAAATATCGCGTAGGACTGACAATTCTGTCATCCCGCAATCGCAGGGTAGAACGCGTGTGTCAACACTGCACGGGGTCTTCAGACATTGACAAATGAGTACCATGCTACGCTGGGGTGAGCACCGTTTGACGATCTACGTCGACATTTGATTAAAAAGTATTACCGCGTGGGCCCTACAAGTTAGCGCTAGGGAGGGCTGCGGGGAACGGAGATGCATGCCTTCCTTTTACTATTATTCCGAATTCATTAAAGTTAGTAACATTACATTTGATATAATTATAATTTATTCCCGCTCGGAGTAATCTAGTCATGTTCCGATGTATGTCTAAAAATAAAATAACCATTTCTACGTGCTAACTGTTTTTACCGGCCAATGTGTTCAGTAAGCCACATTGTGTACATTATTTCGTGGCTTCTCCTTTAATGCATCTATTATACCATAATATATAATTTTATGGGGGGATTCATAAATGCTAGTCCTACCTGGTTTGTAAATATTGCTATAATAAATATCTTGTATTATAGTTTACGATTTTATGTATATCAGTGTACTATATATTGTCAAGTGATAGACAATACAGTATGTATCGACTGCGATCTGAAGGGGGTATCCGTCAAATCACTTACGATTAGGGAAAGCGTGCACCAGCTTTTAACATTGTTACTACAGCCGGGCATGATGCGTGAGTAGTGAGTAGTCTACTAAAGCAGTTATCAAACTAAAACGCGTGAAATCGTCAGAGGTTTTATACAATTACGCTCATACTGCCCGGGTGGGCATTAGCAATGTACGGGGAGAGCGAATAGAAGTCAGCGCGGCGCGGACGACAGGCGTGTGATAAAGATTGATGGAGAAGGAGCATGTCACGTGCACGTGGGGACCCAGACTAACGGCGATGGTAAGTATCCGTCTGGTGTGTATACTATGTATTTCTTATACGCTGTGGGTTAACATTGTCGTGAATAAGGAAGGGCGTGAATCTGTAGGTAAGAGCTTAACTAGTACCATTGCGGTCATGGATTTAATGAATCAGTCAATTAATTTTGTACTCTTGTTTACTCTTTGTGAAAAAATGTCTTGGGCAGATTGACAAAATGGAAGCTCCAAATAAGAGACGGTCCGGAAATGACAGTCTAGCTGTCGCAGACAGTAAGAACCAGAGTAGAGTTCGTGTTGAAGCTTAGAGTAAGATCCTCGATTCCGAAAGCTTGTAGGTACGTGACCTTGGAGTCACTTAAAGGTGATTTCAAATCTTGGCGTGTCTTAAACGCGGTGGTTGTAGAACACTTTGTAGGGCATCAGGGCGGTCACCTTAAGAGACCTCATTCTGGCTCTACGAACGGAATTTCTTTCTGTGTAAGACATGAACGAGTTCAGACTCGTGACTTCGTTGAAAGAAAATTACGCTATTCTCTTCAATTGATTTTATTAAAATCGCCTTAAGTTTTTCTAATGATTCCTGAAGTAAGTCTTCTAAGTATTGATAGAAAGAGACACAAAATATCAGCAACACGAAGTGATTTTCATAAAAAGTAAGCCATCTGTATGATTCGAGGTGTTGTTACCCAATGTAGATGATTTTCGCGCGTAACGTCGAGATAATCGTTCTTTGGAATTTTATCGGTGTCGGTCGTAATGAAACGGGCCGTAAAGAGAAACTGATTGGGGGACGAGTGAGGAATGGACGATCTCGGGAACAGCGGTGATTTCGCGTTTGTGGCCGGATAATAGCATTAGCTACGACAATTTTATAGCTAGCTCGCCGCATGCCAGACCGATCCTATAGGTTCAAGTGTCACACATCTCGTTTCTCGGTCATTAATCTTTGGTCCGGTCGAATGCCGACTAGTGATTACTGCGCTACCGGACGGAGACCAAATAAATGAGTGGGTAGTAAGATAAAGTAGAGCCGTGTTATGTGTGTAGAATTCTGAGGGAAAGTGGCCACTTCCTGTATCGCTTCCCTTCCTCTTTCGCGTCTTTGCTCGGCTCTCACTTTCTCTCCCGAACCGTCTCTCTCCCTTTTCTCTGTCGTTTAAAGTACTGAATACGAAGTTAATACGATCTATGGCAAAGTGGGTACAATAAAAACATAAAGAAATTCATCACCGATATCACATTCGTCACAAAAAATTGCGGAGTCGTGTGTGATGCGGGATATTATGTACACGAGTGATTGCTGTGGCGAACCTACACGGAAATGAGAATGACCCAGAAGTGTTTAGACTCGCATGAAGATCATTATTATTGGCGACTTCGGGGAGGAGCGCGGTTAATGTTTGTTCCTTTTGACTTATTAACTCAAGGCCGCGGCATCTGTCACGTGTTTTATATAGAAAAATATTAATATTAAATACATAACATATCATTCATGTTATACGATAATTCGGAGTTCAGGAAAAATTGTAATATTTATTGGGCTATTCTAATAACCAGAGTACATAAATATATAATATTTAAGTCAGTATTAAAAAGTATTATATGAACAGGTGCCCAGCGATATACAGAACAAGATCGGATAAAATGGGATGAAACTTTTAATCCAAATTTTATCGCCTTTCTGTCAAACACACTCTCCTGAATAACTGAAGTCTGTAATGTGATGGTTAACCTATTTACAGGTCAAGGTTATGTCAAATTACCTACCTGTAAAGTAAACGAATTATCACGATGTTTTTGAATTACTTTGATGATCTATATGTGACATATCGACGATTGCGCGTTCTCGGATTAGACAGATTAATTTTTTTTGTTATTTGATAAAGCGAGTCTCGTGTATAGCCTTTCTGTAGATTCGCTTAATTCATCACGCCCAGTTGCTCCACGAGGGTTTTGTTACAAAAGGTCATCATCAAACACCGGCGACGACTTTCTTCTTTCGAAATGTCGCTGAAGCCTCTGTCATAACTTTAATATCGTAAATGGTTTTCTACACTCTGCACACGACACAAGGGTGTTTGAAGCGTCTCATATTTCCTATATTTTCCGAGTCGACGAGTCGATGACGACGTCGATTGCCTGGTCGCTATGGCGTTCACGTTTTGATTTTCTGACAAATGTGTATCAGTGTGTGCAATAAACCTACCGCCGATGTTACAACGATTTCCCGCCATCTTGCTGGGAAGCAAGTGAACAAAAAATATTTGCATTTTATTTAAAGCTTTTGTTCCCCACTGACTTTACATATAAATTTACACAAAAAATATACCCTTTCTGTGGTGGGAACTTATTCTATACCTTTCCGTGGGTTTTTTGTTAAAGAAAGGAAGAGTAATTCAACTGCGCCCGAAGGCCACGACACTTGAACTTTGTCTGTCAGGTGAGGAAAGTGAAATAGTTTTCAACGAGCGTTTTTTCTCGTAAGATTGAGTATTTAACGCGCAAAAAACGCAACAATTCCTGCAGTGAGGCTACCCGGTACTTTACGATTTTTAATAGAAGCCACGGTTAAGGTAAAAATGGCGTAAATAGGCTACATGTAGCCTGCACAAAAATTACAGGCGCGCTCTTCAATCTGGCCGCTCGTTGAAGAGCTACGTGACGACGTTTTATCTCCTATCTCCCGTATCTACCTTTAGTGTACATTTTTCTTATTATCATAACTATGTAAAGGCGAGTGAATATATACGGGCAGCATGCATTTATAATCAACTATAATATACCCGGTGCCATATCATTAATCTAGATTGGCCTTGAAAGCTTTTAGCATGTCTATCTGGACATCCAGATGATGTGTGATATCAAGGGACGGGCGAGTAATGGAACGCATCACTCTAGGTATACTGACGTGTTCAGCACGGTTACTGCATATTATTTAAGTCGATAAACTAGATGCGTACGCGACGTTCAGACGCTTCGAGTCAACCTGTAAAAAGGGGATTCTGAAACATGGTATTCTTCTGATGTTTACAGCGGTTGTTCGGGTGCATTTAACGAATTATAGCTATATAAATGTACAGGTATATCTTATGTTATATGTTCTATACCAGTGAGCCGAGATACACTAATGTTGTGCTATCACCGCCATCATCGGTCAATATTAATTTTTAGAGGAGGGTCCTGTAACGCTCAACCGGTTAAGCTATATAATGTGAGTCCTGTTTTCCTTTGGTGCGCGTATGTTTGCACTTTTGCTGGCACAAGTTGTCTTATAAAGATTTGAATGCACTTGAATTGTGAACAGCTCACTATTCCACACAGTAGTGGTTAGGATATATGTCATTGGCGGTGGATTTATTTACTAGTTCTCCAGGTCGAGAAGAAAATTCTCACTTTGAACAAAAACTGCCTACTCGCTACTAGGGTCTATAATAAATTAACTACTGCATCACCTTAAAGAATCCAAAGTTTAGAGCATCCGTTGAAGGCAAACGTGTTTTGCATCTACATAGGCGAGTTGGTACATATTGATAAATTATTTTTCATTTAATTGTTTTGGTACATTTTTGCTCTAGTACATCTCAACGTCTTATTAAATGTAATCTTTCTGGTACATTTTACCGACATATGATCCTTTCGTCGTTTTGGTACATGTTGTCATTTTGAAACATAGTGATAAAAATATCAGATATTTGTATCGCGTATTGTATCACTATCTTATCGAGTCAAAGGTCGCTTTCCCTCATATCCTCATATTGACAAAAGGAATATAACTACCACAAAATATTTAAAAATGAAGTTACGGAAATTAGAGAAATTCATACGAAGTGCGTGACAGAAGTCTAACATGGATCTAATAAAGGCATGTATTAGTGATTTTTCGCTGGTTGTGTGGGGAAATGTGGAGATGGCATGTTGCGTAAGTGCATGTGACATGTTTTGATGGTTTTGTTCATGTGTTCTTCTAAAGTAAGCTGTTTGTCAAAGATCACAACGAGGTTGCGAACCTGCGATGTGGCCATCTTCACATTTCATCTTGATGGTAAATTCTATCGTTTGGAAGCCGTTTGTCGTTGGGGTTTTCGTGGTGGTTTCAGTACATCTCATCGCAGTTGCATCAACTTATAAAAAACCTACATTTGTACGATATGCTTATTTCAAATATACAGCTCTTGATCCCATATGTTAGCTAAACTTACAAACGCAGAATGCAATTCGATATACGGTAACGATATAATGACATCATTATATTTAAGATCTTTGAACGAGACATAAATACTGATTGACAGATCTATACGTAATCTATACGTATTACGCCAACACATGTTTACATCGAACACGATACTCGATTTAGGGCTACCGTAATTCGTAAACAGCGTGTTTCACCCTCGTGGGAGTTTCAGCCGTCACACCCAGTCGTGTCTGGACCCAACGGGATTTAACACATAGCCATCCCGAACGTATCAGTATGTTTGTGTAAATCGAACTGACAGATAATTAGATCTCTGTCTATCCTTATCTCATTATGTACAATATTACCACTTGTTATTTGTTCAATGTCACCCCGCTATGACCCATCACCGAATACGGATAGACAAGACTCGATCGGCACGCCATAAAACATCCGGTAATGGTATCTTAATAAAAGGAGCTGGCGTCTGCCACCCCAGTACATCACTGAAGTATACAAATCACGGACAAATCAATCTTAGTTTCGCCTCAACTGTCACTATATATTTTATTGCTTATATCTGTACATTGTATACGGGAAATATCACGCACAACACGCGTGGATTTATTCCATTACGGTTGGGATATTACTAACTTTTTAATTTCATGTATGATTCGTCCGTATAGTAACGACCTCTAAGTGAGGGACTACCCGCAGGTAATGGGCTATAGTGTCCTGTCTTAACATAATATTTATATCAATACAGTGTTAGACAATCGGGCGACTTAGGCGATGTGTCATGTTCTCAGTTCACATTGTGTTACATATTTACATTTAATTCTTCATGATTCAAAGTTTTTACCGTTAGTAGGTATCTCCATATTGTGTATAGTTTACAATGTTACACAAATTTAAAACCACTAATAGGCATTGCAGTACATAATCCAATTAGTCTGTTTTTTAAGTCGCAACATTGTAAAGTGTCGTCGACATCATCTTGTCATTATTGACTAAGGGATAATTCGGCATTCTGAATAAAGCTTTATTGTTTTATTATTTTTATGTGCGAACTGTTTCTAACTTTCCTTTCTTTTGTTTAGCGAGCTACAATATAATATACACGTATACCGTAATCATTGAAATTATTAATTCGTATATCAATGCAAACTAAAACATTGCGATATGTTAACTTAGATGATGATTACGATGTCCTTAAAGAGACAGAAAGAATGGTATAGACGTTGTACAGTGTTTAGCTTGGCCCATAGGTATGGTCCACGTTTCCCTAATGATTCTTCGCTTATTTTGTCCTTATTGACAGTTATGGTAAACTACAGAGCTTAAACGATAAAAATACTCGTACATCAAGTAAAAAAAATTTGTTGATATTGATCAAGGCAACGCTAAGAATGCAGCCGCACTCCACTCTGTCTTTTGCTCTGTCACTCTCGTCTATGTCTTGCGACATTGAATTTGCATTATCAATATTGATATATGGCTTACGTTTTAGCCACGGGATGCGCAATACACATGGATAAAATCGCACTATATAATCGCTCTTTTGTGTGACCAATCAAATTGTCGCGATTACGCGTAAATAGAGATAGATCGCTCTCGACAAGGGTGTGCTGTAATCGTGACGAAGTTCGGAGGCGATGATGGAGAGTTGATGGAGCGTTGATGGCGTGTTGATGGCGTGTCGATGGCGCGCGAATGAAACTAACATACTGTCATTAACGCGCTATGGTGAGCCTGACGAAGATGTCAACATCCCTATAAACACAGAATTGTTTCGATTAACGACCATCCGGACAGGCATTCATTCGGAGATTGTTTATTTAATACAGTATACAACATCTGTAAATATACAATTAACGTTACCCGAAGACTATTGAATGCGCTAGCATTTCTTTTGCCGCACTAAAACAATGAACAGGTAGCTGTATTCCCCAGGTTCTGTATCGATTAACTGTCAACACACTCCTTGTCTGGTGTACGCCAAATCACCGCCGTCGGGTGGCGTTTTCCACCGACAAATATAATTCGTCAAATTCCGTCGGTCTTAGTTGAACAAATCCATACTCCATGTCTCATAAGTATGTTACGCCTGCAACACATTTTGCAATCTCTGTAAAGTCTGTGTAGCGTAGAGGGCGAATAAATTTGGCAACTAATGAATCCTCTCGAATCAATAGCCCGTCTGTCAAATCCGGATTTTAAATAAAGCGAGCATTCGATTCCGAATAGAATATCTTTTTTAGATTTTTGTGTCGTTGATGGCGAACTCTTACCCTTTCGAGCATTTTTCACAAAACGTATGAAAACAAAAATAAGAAATTAAACACACCGCCATAATTCTAACTCGTAGTGGTGGCCATGTGTGTCACTAAAAGCCGTGTGTGTCACTAAAACATTGTTCAATTCTTGCCCCCCATTTCAAGTATTGCGCATACGCACGCCCCGCCGCATATGTGCAGTGAGGGTCTGGAAAAAGGTAATATTTTAATTCAAAATGAAATTACGAAAATGTCGTATTGATTATTATTGAATGTAATGTTATTAAATCGTGGAGTGGTACATCGATAAATGTACATCTGGCACGGATGCGTCTGTTAATATGGTTACATGAATCTGACGGAAAGTTGAAAGCGATCAATTCATCGTTTAATATCATAAATTGCAAAATCGGTGCTGCTGTCTCGGACAACACACATTCTAGTCGAGACAGTTCACGTAATATATCGAGGTCAGCTACACAAACAAAGGCGCCGCTTTAAGACCACGGCATCGAGGAACTTAGGATCTTATACCCTTTCCGTACTTCCGTCACTCTGTCGGTGGAGGAAATAATATTCTCGTGGGATTTTTTCCCGCCCTGTCCGTAAGTAATGAAAGTAAATTGGTACAAATAGTGGGT
>WURV02175134.1:0-13898 GCA_011762755.2 Epimenia babai | reverse complement strand
CAGACCCCCATGGGCAATGGGGTTTAAGGCGCTTTCAGCCCGAAAAACGCCACAGTTAGTATACTGGTTAGAGCAGGATTTGAACCACTGTAACCCAGTATACTGGTTACCTTTCTGTCTTCAAACGTTATTGTGCTTTTTTCTCTGAATGAGGTAGGTAGTTATCGTATGAGCGCTTTTAGAACAACGGTATTTTTAAGAGGTATTCGCGGCGTATAATTTAAATAAACTTTCGAATAAAACCTGCGCATTGCTGTCACCGACTTGGGGCAATAATTGAGATAATTTCACGAAGAGACGATCGCGACAGTTTCTCTCGTCTTTGTTTAAAAACTGCAAGGAGAGCTGAAATCGCTTCGACTTTGCTAGTCCGTTGAGCGTCTTTAGAACCGCGTCAACGTCCGCAGCTTCAGCAAGAAGTGACGCTGATAGGATTTCACCTAAAATCCCAAAGGGGACTTCAGAGTGAAGTGCGTCGGTCGTCGTCTGTGCACCAATCAGCTTTAAATATTCAAATCGCGACAAATCGTCCGTCAGCTTTCGCCATTCACGTACGAATTCGTTAACGTTCTTGGGTAACTTGAGTCTCGTCTGAAAAATATTGGGGTAATACTTGGTTAGATTGTTCAATGTGAAATCTATTTGTCGATGGTCATGCCTTTTCAAACAGAGTGGTGTACCCTGATTATGTGGCTCACTTGTTTTATTGCTTTTGTCATGGATATGGCTATCGATGAGAAAGTCTTAGAATTACAAACTAAATTTATATCTAAGCATTTTATGCACTTTAACATTTGCGGAATTAGAAAATCTTGTATATAGAGGTAAAAGTTCTTTGTCTGTACATTCCTTTCCAGCTATTCAGAGAACCACATTGGCTACCCCCATTAACACCACATAGAATTCTAGAAATCTTAGAAATTCCCTCCAACTGATGACGCGGGAAATGAAAAATCACTTGAAAGTTATGAGTTTAAGGAATATGCGAAATATGGATCTACACAATAAATTATGACGGAATTGATTTAACTTATCACCTTTCTGTGTTTACCTCCGGTTCAAGATTATTTCAAGTTACCTTTTTATCTTCGGGTGTTTGTTGAATTATGGATCTCGTCGATTTAGTTGCAATATTGTTCCATGGTTTGTTGATAGAAAACTCTAATTTTTCACCTTTATCCAATGGCTTGAGATGGGATGCCGCAACGATATTCCTGAATAAATTTAGACAACCACTATATATCAGAATTATAGTGCATCCCAGAATAAGATTTTAAAATGATAATTATCGGTAAAAAAGACAATGCAAATATACTGGTATCAACATCTTCCCATATTTCATTCCCAATAAAATTATAAAATTTAAAATTTCCAAATGAATATATATATATATATATATTAGGTATATATATTCATCAATTTACTTACTACCAATGAACATGCTGCACAAAATTATCTATTCTACGCCTATCCCAATTACCTGAACTCGTCGTAAGTGGCCACTTTTTGGTGTACAGCGCGGAATTTCGCGTCATTTTCTCGCCAATATTTCTCATCGCTGTCCACTGCGCATTCAACCTCTCGCGCTAATTTGTTAAAATTTAAGCTGTCTGTGTCGTGAGATTCCATAAACAAACCGGAACGAATGACAATTCAATAAATGAATTATAAACTAAATAATGCCAACTCAGTCACAATGTGAAGAACTGATGATATTTTGCTAAAACTAGTTTTGAGTTATTAATGATGATAACAATTATTTTAGTCCTTTTCTTGCAAAAGTGTTATGTAAACGCCTCCTGAAATTCGATTTTATCACTGCTTCCTTGAAGCTATGATCACAAAGCTCATTGAAGTGAAAGCACGTACCATCCGAAGTTTTTAACGCATCCATGACAACGCCATAATGCCGTACGCGTAGTTATCTCCCTTTAACTGCGTCTACAGATCCAAAGCGTCATCTGGGTAGGTATGAACTCGACGATGATCATCAAAAGGCCGAACAGCAGTTACGGGGAAGCAAAATTCATTGGCAGCCAATGTGATATCCATTAGAATGATCCCATTACATTTGTCCGTTGGAAAATTATTACTATTTGTTAGTTCTACATGTGAGTTTAAGTATATCTTTGTGAATATCTGTTTTATGACGCGTACAGATGCGAAGCTTTTTGGCAAGCGGTACCTGAGTATAATCCATTTGTCGTTCGTGTTGGATGGACGGTAACTGTTTGGGGAACACTGGTTCTGTCAAATTCGGGACTTATCGATGGCCCGAGTAAATTGTCTATTAACACGCTAATGTATCTCGCCAGTCACCCAGAGTTATAAAACCAAGACGAAACTAAATGGACAAATTATATCTATTTAGCCAGTATGATAATGATATAAGAAGTCCGAAATAAAGACACACAAAAGCAAATAAAACGTCTGTATTTACTGTATCGCAAACGCAGTACAAAAAACCGGCGCTCTATCGAGGAGCATCGTAATTATCTATCTACTATTTATACAACTTCATAAATACGATTGAATTACTTGGGCACTATTACATACATCAGCTATATAAATAAATAAAAGACTCCACCATTGATAGTCATGAAGACAGCGTTTATCTTCATTGTGACGCAAGATCCAAATTAAAAACATCCACAGCAAACCGAGGTATACTGAACGCCAAAATGATTTAAAAAAAAAAATTTAAAGGACAACTTAAAGGATACTTTTATCCTTTTATCTTTTTAACCTTACCACACTGACATCTGTATATCGCATTACTACAGCAATACAATTCTGTGACAACAGTGTGCTAAGGGTTAAAACGGGACCGATTCATCAAAGTAACGTGAATGAAGGGCAAAAATATGAAAAAATTGCAATATTTTGAATTATTTTGTGATTTATAACATTTTTATATAATGCTAAAAGTGAATAATTTACCAAGAAAATAATGAGATAATCCATATCTGTGGTTGTAGATATATTTGTTATATTTGCATATTATTTTATTACACGTGATTGCTGTACTGTTATAATAAAATGAGCCATTTGCATATGACAATTCGTCTCATGTCGAATCTTGTTTAAATATAAAACAAGAATATACAGTCACAACAGACGCTGGGTCTTCCTGTCACCTGTTTCGACGACGTGATGCAATGAGCGTATTGTGGAAGACAAATGCATAGAGAAAAACGTAAACCATCGGTGGGATTCGAACCCACAATCTCCAGGTAACTAGTGCGGTGTTCTACGAACGAGGGGAACTTTCCCCTGCGCATTCAGATATTCACATCCGTTTCATAAGAGAAAGGTAGTTATAAATCGGTTGGATGTAGATATGAGGTGAGGGTAGAGTGAAATCATTAACAAATGTGATTACAAGGGTCCCTGGCCATGTCAGTCCGATTTCTAGTACCGTATATACTCACTTACAAGACGACCTTTTTTCACCAAAAACCTAGATTCAAAGTGGGGAGGGGGGTCGTCTTCTAAGTGAGACTATGATTATTTCAAACCACATCGTCGTTCACAGGCGCCAGATAGCGTTTCGCATGATAGACAGGTCCGCGTATAACATAGCCGTTTGATAGCGTGTGTTGTTTTTACTGTATATACAGTCAAAGATCGTCTATTGCGCCCATTTGATGTCCTATGTTTTTGTTATTGTGTTTATTCTTGAAAAATTGTTTTCTTTTTCACTTTTTATTTACTAACGACAAAGACGACAACGCGTGGGACAGTCGCAATTAGATTTATTAACATTTCCAGTACGGTATTATGAATAAAAGTTCGCCTCATCTTATAAACGGGTCAACGCTAAAATTGACTTTTGCATTCCTAAAGTCAGGGGGTCGTCTTAGAAGTGAGTCGCCGTATAAGTGAGTATATACGGTATCGTAAAGGTCGTTAACACTTACAAGATCGCATCGATGTATCCTTATGGTATTTATAACCCTCTTCGACAAAAACATGTCTCAATATCTAAAATGGCAATTGCTCATTTCCTGTAGGAAAAGGTGCATGAAAAGTGCGGGAAAAGTGTGGAAAAAATCTGTTTGGTTTTTACATATCAAATATATAACTGCTTGTGGAAAAAAACTGGTAGTGATAGTACGCAGTAGTGAAATGGAATGAAATATATTTGAATTGAAGTGCACTAATAGCATTACTGTCTAACACACTTTACATCAATAAATACACTATTTAAAAACATTGATATGGCCTAAGCAAAGTCAGAAAATAACACACACACACATAAATTAGAACTAAAACATCAAAGCTTGTGGTCCCACATCGACAAGTAAATTAGCACTAAAAGACTAATGAGCTTCCTAAACTAATAACTAAGAAGGCTATACTAATAACACGGTTAAAGACATATTTTATCACATATTGCGATATTTTCGCAATTTCCAATGTATGTAATATATCTATTACTATTGTATACATCAGAACCAGCGTTATATATAAATTAGAAACACGAAATTATAGTAAAAAGATGATGACGATAAGTCTTGATATATTTATCAGTTGTAAACTTTAGTAAACACGTATGTTTTTAGTTGACTTTTAAATTGATTTATACTTTAGCATTGTCGTATAATTGATTTATACTTTAGCATTGTTGTATATTAACTGGAAGAGCATTGAAAAGGCGAGGAGCAGCAACGTAGAAAGCACGGTCGCTGAAACCTACGCGTTTTGTACCCAATGAAACAGTGTTTATGCGAAAGCTTGTGATCAATAAATTTATTTAACCGAAATTAAAGGGGTTGACCCTTTATCTCTGAAGTTACTATCAGTTAGACTAAGCCGGGAACCCACCCTTCTATATACACATATATATATATATATATATGTATACACACACGCACCACATCCAGTGACTAATAATCACACTATTGTCTGCCTCTGTAAAGGGCCAATGGTGGTCCCGATACTAAGTTAATCTTGTCTTTATCTGGACGGATGAAATAAAAATCTGATCGGAAAGATAATCTAAAAGTTACGATAACGATAATATGTAAATAAATATAACAAATTGGGATGTCTGCCATGGTGTTTTTAAGTTTTAACCATATCACCATATTTCGGTACTTGTTGAGATTTCCGTGATTTTGCAGGCGTATATCTCTACGGTCCTCGGTCAGCTCAAGTCATCGCCAGAGAGAGGCTGGTCGTTGCCTTGCCGATTGAATGATGGCACGTCCACCGTGGATGTCCAGCTCTCCGATGCCTTACTGTCGCGAATGATTGGTTCCACCTCTCAACTAGACGTGGTACATGATAAAAATACACAGGAATAGTATGTACATGCATATATATGTACTCTTATGTGCATACTGGGTATCTCTCTCAGAAAGTTCGTAAAGCGCTATACTAGAAGAGATCATGCTGAAATAGAGCATTCAGACTGCGACATATGAGTAATTGTACCATATGAGTAATTGCACCATATGAATAACTGTACTGTATGAGTAACTACCATATGAGCTACTGTACCATTTGACTAACTGCAGTAATAATACCATATGATTAACCATGCCATATGTAGAGCTATGCAATATGAGTTACTATACCATATGACTAGCGGCACCATGTGACTAACTTTACTATATGAGTAAGTGTGCCATATGAGTAACTGTACCATATGATTAAGTGTGCCATGAACCATTTGCTTTTGCAGTGATAAGAACCTGAAATCTTTGGGTGATATGCGATTGTCGAATGTATTGTGTCTGCGCTGAATAGCTGCCATAAATATTCATTGTAAACCGCATCTGAGAGCCTTTATCGGCCGATACTTGCGGGCTATAAATGTTGTATTTCACCTTTACCTCTATTATTCTCTTGATTGTGATTATATTTCCGTTTGTGCATCCGCAACTTCCAGCAGTCCTCAAGTGAGAATACCACACGCATCGAACAGTTGACTCAGGTTAGAAAATATGTCTACAGTTCGAACTGATATATATGTAAATTGTACTCATGTCTCAACAGTGTTAGGAGCTGACAATACGACGTATGAACAGACCAAATATTGACGAATTATTATTAATGTACCGTACCTTCAACCTCGCTGTAATTATTAGTTGCTACGAGGAGTAACTTTTTTCAGCTTCAGAATAACGCGGGTTTGGATAAATATTTATCCAAAATTTAATATTTATATTGGCGATTTTTATTTATGTTTTATCATATCACGTTTTGCTCTGATTTTTATTTCAATGCATATTTTACTAACAGGCCATTCGAGCTTGTCAGCGGCGCCTGATTAACTTGACGTGTATCTTCACGCTCGAGGTCGTGCAAAACATGGAGATTCAAGTCAAACAGATAGAACAAATTTCACATAGCCACATTGAATTGTTGCAGTTGGCTTTGGACAGTTGATGTATGTTTATGAAACTAGTACTTATTATGTCATCTATCTTTGTATATACACACACAGTACATACATATGTACGGTACATACGTTGCAGATGGATTACCTCGTGCGTAAATCATTATTTCCCCTATCAATGCTAGCCTGCTAGTCTAGATGTTTAATTTAATTTTATTTTTTTTCTTCGATTTCTGTTGCCCTTTTTATCATCGCTTCTAAATTCCCGCAGATCGGTCGACAGGGCAAACAATTGACCTTTTTCTTTCACGCCAATGGAACCATTTCACCATATGCACCTAACACTGTTAACACATACTTTGTATGCAGGAATACTTTTTCATATGCAACCTTTGATTTTCATATTTTTGATAAAAGATATCAGATTTTATTTTTTCGATAGATGATTGCTAACTTTCGCCACTCATTCTACTATCTGTTTTACAGGATGTACACCATTTTTATTAAATAAAAAATTATCACTCACGGGGGCTTCCCCTGTATCTATATCAGGGTCATACCATTTTCTTGATTTCTATGTACTATATACAATGTCGTAAATTTTAGAATTCTGCTGGCATAATGATGATACTAACACTAGAACATGTCATATCCGTAAAACAATTTAGGGGAGTTTTTATTATTGGATCGTATACATTCCGGCTAGCATTTGATAGAGTCCGGGACCAGTGGTACGGTGGCTAATACACGGTGTCTCACACGAGAGATTACAAGATCAAATCAGCACACAACCAAGGGACAGTTGGGGAACAGGAAATGAGCAGGGGTTATCGTGCTTGAATATGGAGAAGGATCTGTTGGGAAGTGGGTTATTGCGAAATGTCTTACGGTTATAAGCAGGCAATATTGTGTGACAGACGCCCACTAGTACTAATAAAAGTTCACTATAACATGACGTTTTCTTTTTTTAGGATTTATTGGGGTGTTTACTTTATTTGAACATATTCAGGCCATCAAGAAATTGCCCCGACTTACATCATGTTTTCGACACGAAGTGAAACCACTCTGACCTGAAATATACAGCAAATATATCATGAACTAGTACTAAAAGCGTTTCATATAGAAGTAATTTTGTCTTTCATTAATATGGGGAGAATTGAAAATTCCACAAGGTGTAAAGGTAAAGCGCGACATTTATAGACCGCAAGTATCACCCAATAAAGGCTCTCACATGCAGTTTACCATGAAATGTTTTGGCAGCTATACAGCGCATATACAATACCTTCAACACTACCATATCACCACTATAATAGGATAATATTGAGCCTTTACCCATTTTGGAAACGGGTTTACCCCAGCAATCAGGGATAAATGACCTACTGAGGTTCATCGCAGAAAACTCTACATGTGAGAGGTTTCGAACCCCCGACCTTTTGGTATTACTAAAAACCTCCGATTTTTATTGAAAGACATTTAAAATTGAAATATTTCTTGAGATAAAAAAATTTCTCTCTGTTTTATACAAGGATAATTAAAGACCTACAATTGCGTGGCATTGTATTTCGATTTTTTTTATATCAGACAAACCATGTTGTGAACACACAATTTGAAATGTCCATATCTAATATATATAACTATATAGGACTATGTAGCACCATCTGAAAAATACACGTCTGCGCATACATAGAAGTACGTACAGAAATAGGTGTCATGCATGGCACAGAGTGTATTATAAAATATTCCAATGATTACAGACCGTGGGAATGTAAAGCAAGTCAGAATTCACTACACTCACTAGAGAATTGGGTGAATTTTCAAAGCAGTTTCCAGTATCGTAACACATCTTAACAGTGTACGACATCAAAAGTGGCAATATCTAAAGGGTACATTCTGCACTTAAACTACACTGCATAGGGAGATTAAGAACCCATTTTAACGACTTTATTGTAAGAGACCCCGTGGTAGCTGGCACGCAGTTGTGCCCTGGAGAGATTCAAACAATAAGCAAGAAATACTACAGGGGCCCAGCGTGCACTTTTTGTGATATCTTCTTCATCCATTCACCAATCACCCGTATTTTGCAGAGCATGGCAGAAACGACGCCTGTGAACACCACTGAATGTTAGTGGAAGCTCTAGCAACGAATATACTGCATCAAACATGACTAAGACAGGCTCATTCAAGAAAGTGCAAGACATTTTCGTGCATCAGTTCCAATGTGAAAAAGTACCCTCGAGAGCACGAAACGTGCAGCTGAGCTGGTCGAGAGAGTGAGAGTCAGTGCAGGACACTCTGAAATGCTCTGTGCGCAGGCGAAGTCAGAGAAAGGCTATGGCAATCAAGGTACTGGCGAAGATCCAGGAGACACGAGCTTTCCTTAACCTCCTTTGGACCTCAGATGAAGCTCTCTTAACATTTTGAATGAAAGGTACACATGAAGACAAATGTCATCTGGGGAACCGCCAGACCCAATGAAGTAGCCACCAAGCCGCTGCACTCCCTTAGGTGCACGGTATGGTCTGCAATCTCATCCAGAGACATCGTCAGGACATTCTTCATCGAGGAATCTGGCACGACAGCGACAGTCACGAAGGAGCGATATGTTGAGGTCCTCAAAACTTTTAAGAGTGAACTGCAGACGCTGTACTCATCGCTTATGGGCAAGTTCTGGTTCCAGCAAGACAGCCAGCTCTCACACGTCAAACCTGGCCCGAGGCTGGCTAAAAGAGAACTTTGGAGGCCATGTAATCAGTCTCAAGACTACTTTTGAGTGGGCACCTCACAGTCCAGACCTTAGCTACCCATATTTTTTTATCTGTAGCTACCTGTAGGACAGAGTGTCTGCAGGGAGACCGAGGACCATCACCGAACTCAAGGAAGCCATCAGGAGGTTCCTCGATCTGTTTGTAAGGACGTCATGGACAACTTCGCGCTGCGCCTCAAAAAATGCACAGAGCTAAATGGAACCGAAGCTGTAGAATAAATAAGAAAAGTACAAGACTCTCGTGTTTTAATATGTTTTTAAAACAATAAACTAGTTATCACAAAAGTTCCATTCAGTTATTGCAGATAATTAGGAAATGACTATCGAAAGGTGGGGTCCACTTTGGGGGGTTCAGCCTGTAATCTGCATAACGCACATCGTACACTGATTAAAACATCGAATTCAATTGTTGGCGCGTACAAACAATGACCTTATTAATCGTAAGGTTAGTCTCTAAAAGTGTTGCTACCTCATTTCTTCTAATGTCAGTATTTTCAAGACAGTCGTAAGAAATAATCACTCTTAAATATTTTTATTTGTGCACATAGTTTGAGACACTGTCTGTCACCCAGGTAAATCTTCAACCTCGCCCTACATTTTAATAAATGTTTAATTGTTTAATGCTACTGCCTTTATTAAAATTAAGAAGTGTCAATACGTTACTCTTGATTAACTCACCATTACCATCATATTACATGTAGATCTCAACTGGTAGTTCCTTGAGATGACCGATATCTTGTGATGCCGGTACAAATACATCATACAACATATCTACGAGAATGGGTGTTGACTAGGGCAACATGAATATTCATTTAGGAATGGATTTTATCCATATTCCCACCAGTGGGCATGGAGCACAAGCCTAATCATACATCTCTCGTACATCTACTCTGACCAACACATATTAGGACGAGACTGGTCACGTGGGCTGCCCCACGCTTGCTTGTTTCACATTGTCGATTTTTGGATCACGCCCACACACCCTACCATCACGTGGACTGGTGCGAAAGTTTATGAAGGCACATTGCACGATACGTTGAATAGAAGAGACAAATTTTTTACCGGCTGGCATGTTATTGTTTTTATGTCAATCAAATTTAGACAGAAAACTATTATGCGCATGCGATGGGCGTTTGCTCTCTCAGTGTTATATGTTGTATGAGAGGCATTGAAGAGGCGACCAGGGTTGTGGAAGCCAAACTTTAATCATGGTATTTATTCCTTGGCAAAACATTTACCAAACATTCAACATTTACTGATTTTCAAAATATGAATGACAAATGAAGGGGTTTCATTCATAAAGGAAAGAGTTTTAGTTGAGACCAATGACTGACAGAGCACATTGGAAGAGGGCCGAGACCTGCTTTGAGGGACCATTGGGTAATTTTTCATTAATAGCCATTTGCTTTCAACTTTAATATATTTAAAAACTTCTAACGTTTAATAAGGTTTAATGGGATTTTGCTGTAGGCATAGCGCACGCATCTATTATATATATATATATACTATATATATAGCCTATATATAGGCCTATACACGGTATATGTATATAGCGCAACCTTTCTCAAGCTCAGTATTAAAACTGTTAACGGCCGGTGTGTATTTTTCGTGCTTCACCTAGTGATAAATACATTGTGCAGAGGAAGGAAAGCACACAATAGCTACCGTAGTACCACTAGTTTGTGTTAGAGGACTTAAGGAGTAACTCTCGTGGAGTGTTCCCGGAGAGGGACCCGACGTTCGGCTCGTTGCATGTAGTGTGTGAATAGCCACCATCTGACTAATATGCCAGGAACATGTATGTTGTCAGTGACAGAGTAAACGAAGTGCTATACTCTAGTGGTAAGTAACAGTGGGTTCAGAAAAACATGCTGCTAGTGGCATAAACATTTACTCCAATTCTAAGTTTCGTAAATATTTACGAGTGTTGGTTACTAACCGTATGGAGTGAATTAAAGCGACATTGGAGGTGGGAAGTGTGAATGCGACTACGCTCGAGATTGTGGGATTATTTTATATATATTGGCTAGTTTGGAGTTGATTGGGGGAGTCTCGTGTTGACAACGTCTCATACGTTGCCAACAGGCTTTGTATATAGTGTCATACTCTAGGATAGCCTATCATTTGACAGCAACTATAAATAATATGTAATAAATAAAATAAAATACTATAGTTTATGGTAGCTCAACAAAGCAAAAACTGTTACCGAGAATTTTGGGATTTATACAGCCCAATTAGTTTAGTACAAAAATAGCCACTGACCAGCTGCAAAGTGCGAAGGGCCTGCACTACGTGTCATGTACCATAAAATTTCCATTGTCATCCGTATTTATAGTGAATAGTGGCGTTCGAACACCAAATAACCAAATATATGGGGACGTCTGCGACGTTCTAGAATCTGGACTATTTTCGGAGCGAAAAGATGAACTTTAAACTCTTTCCTCTACATCCGACTACAGTAAAGTTGTCGCATTCTACGACTTACATGGCGAATACAAATTGCAGTGTGTAGTGGAATAAGGGAGCCGATTCGTCGTTATTGAAATGAATATTAGATGTCTAGCAGAGAACAGGAGAGACTTTCCAGAACGGGTTGAATTCGGTACAGAGATTTTCTACTTGTGTGAAGGCGTGAAAACTGAAAAGCCGCGCTTCAAACCACTTCATGAAAATGCATAGCGCATTTAATCATAATTATTACTACAAAGCATTTCTCTTCACAAGATGTATTTATTTTTACTTCATATCACTTAGAGTAGAATACAATCAGGCTGTCACTCGTAGACGTCATTGTCCCATTGTATAAAATAATAGAACACAATATATATACACGATTTTTTTTGTAAAACTAGTATGTTATCAATATTTAAATTTTATTATTGAATTATAGTAAATGAGAATTCCACATTCGATTCGACGTCATTGTCCAATTGTAAAAAATAATGGAACACAATATATATACGATTTTTGGGGGTAAAACTAGTATGTTATCAATATTTAAATTTTATTATTGAATTATAGTAAATGAGAATTCCACATTAGATTCAATTATCGATTAGGGTCGGCAAATCCCTTCTGTAGGATGAAGATCTACATCACACTCGGGGAGTCCTATATTAAATATACATTCGAAGTCAGGCTTGTATGTCTGGGCTCTAAACCTCGCGAACACCACTAAATTCATGTGCAGGCAAAGCTTTATAGAAATTTGAATGATTAGGTCAATTCTGCGGCATTAAATTAGTTTTTGATCCATTAATAATTTCTATGTAAAACGAATAGATTCGTTCCGTTCGGTTCGCTCGTTACGCGCCCGGCCCCATCGTTATGGAGCGGCTCTATCCATTGCTGCCTTTAGCGTCACACGAAGTTTTAAACTGTCACGACAGGTAAACGCAGTATACGCATGCGCCATGTTCCAGTTTTTACAACGAAAAGGCTGTTGTAAACGCAGTAAATATTTTATGTCGTTTTAAAAACTTTTTTCCGTCACATTTTACGGCAATTGGAACCTAATGACACGTTCAAAACACCGCTAGATTACACTTAAATGAAATAAAATGCCTAAACGAGCTCAAGGTATGGACAACGATCGGATTTTAAACCTCATTAAGCAATGGAACCAAGAACATCTCGATCTGTTCACTCTATCCCCAATTAACGAGGTAAGTGTCGCACCTGTAACTGTGTATACCATTCAATAATTAATTGATTGCGTCAGACGGTTAAGACATATGTAATATTTATTTTATATTATTCAATTTCAAGAAATTTATGCTTGTATGACAACGGTGGTGGTTGACTTATATGATACATACTTATTATTTCTGGCGTGTTTTTAAATGTAAAAATTTCAATATGGCCACCTGTCTTACCTGTAGATCCCACCGTTGGTGCTGACTCGCAACTAATATAAATTATTTATTTAATAACTTTGAAGAATATTAATATATATATATATATATATCAACTTATTGGTAAACAAGAACATATATTTTCCGTCTCAAAAAAACAGAGTAGTACACACAGAGATAGATCATACATAGGCATACCCCACTGCATATTACTGATATTTTCATCACATTACTTTGGTGTATACCATGTGGGGGAGGTAAATTGCGCTTACATCCCTTGTAATTCACCCAAGAGTTTCAGAATCAGATCACGTGATACTTGATCAGAACCAACCAAAGCGCATGCCTACCACGAATCAAACTACCTTATGTTTATACATAGTATAAATAGTTCATTTTAACTGGGGCAGTCAACCTTGTATATCGATCACGGGTATATTGACATTGACATTTCACTTTTGTCAATGGCAATTTCATTTGAACGTAAAGGATGAATTAATATTGACCAATTTATGGGTTCGGATTGACAACCAGTTGCAACATTATTGACAAGTTGCAGTAATGTATTTCAACGTAAAGTACTGACAATGACTGGGTACCATAATATCAACTGTTATGCTCTTGATGATCACAGGTACCATTTCCATACCTGGATAAGTAGATCGCGGGATATTGGCCGATGATCATCTTATCGTAATTCCAGAATAGATCGAAATATAGCCAGAGCTAAGATATAATTATTTCACTATACAGGGGGTCCTCGACTTACGTCGTAGATCCGTTCTTACATTTTGGTTTAAGTCGAATTTAGTGTAACTCGGAACACCATAAATAAAGTACTCTAAACGCCCTGTACTGTATTGTACAGTATTACGTTTTGGAGCCATAACGAAGGGCAAAAAGTTCACAAAAACGATAAAACATGTGAGAGAAA
>WURV02175112.1:0-13898 GCA_011762755.2 Epimenia babai | reverse complement strand
ATATTATATTAATATTTGACATGATGGGCGTCCCCCAGGGCAATTAATAAGGGGGACATTTTTTTGACTCGCACTGTGTATGTGTGTGTGTGTGTGTGTGTGTGCAATTTCTTCGAATAGATCTATAACACGCATTGATGCAAAATTGATATGCTGATGCTGATTACAATTTTATCAATGATCCATACTTACTCGGACATTCTCCGTTACATGTTTAGTTAATTAGTTCATAATATACATTAGAAAATGAATGAATGAAAAGTTAACTTATCATCATTAATCAGCACCGACGAATCGACCGACTGTCATTTGCAGGACACTAAGCCTCAGACTGACTAAGGCATCATCACGCACACACACACACATACGCGCACGTACACCCACATGCATACCCGGAGAGACACACACATACATACATACACACCGACAAAAAGGACAAATACAGAGAGACACACGCATAGACGCATGCACGCATATGCAAACTCACATTCACGCACATACCCCCATACATACACGTTCTCTCACATTTACAGATTATCACGTACCAACTAATTGCAAGCAGGAAGTCATGGATAAACAGAAAGAGGCCTGTGTTGTCTACAACTCTATATGAACTCGATTTTAGAAATCCTTCGCTACATAGATTGATAGTTTCTAAACCGCTACGCGGCCTCGTTGATGATTCACATTCTTGAATAATATAAAAAATATCATGAATGCAATATCTACTAAGTGGAAGCGGGCATCAAGAGTCTTTTATTATATTAACAGTGTTTTAAGTCGCATGGCAGACTCAGGTTTATGAAATGTAACATTTGTATCTTTTACATCGCAGGTTTACATGTGGCTAACCAATAATTTGACTTGTACCAACTAAAGGCAAAACAATAAAATAAAATACCTTTCTTCAAGATATAACGCGAAAATACGCGTGTATCTGATTGGCTACGAACCGTCTTTCAGTTCGTAGCAAGAGAAATATGTTGTTTCATTCATAACGATATCGGCGTTTCAAAGTCCCTTGCCCATCAGGCATGCAGGTGATTTTATGAAATATTGCCTGTTATAACTCATTAATACGCACCCTTGGTCATCTAAAAACATTTTCAGCGTGCAATTTATATGAAGGTATTCCAACGTCAGTGAGGTCGCATTAGCCATTATTTTTGCCAATCCGGATCGTAGGTAAACCACGTCCTCCTTTCTCAGCCTTCCGATCAGAACGATGAAGTTTTCACGACCTATGTGACAGTTTTATAATCGATTCACACAAGTGAAATGTTAAAAGAAACGTTGAGGATTGACTGTACATTTGAAAGTTACTTTAAAAGTACTAAATTTTACTTCAGAGCAGATTTTCCAAGTTTATTCTCATTAGAACCGAAAAGCAGTGATATACAGTCCATCTAAAAATCAATATTTATTATTTGTCGATTTATTTACTAGGATTATTTACTAGGAATCGGTTTTTGGGATTTCTTAGCAAAAAGACTGTTCTTAGATATTATTTCCAATATTGCACACTAGTTTATGAAGAATTCATTCACCAACTTAAAAAATAACAAGTTAACCTCTTTTTTCAGGTGCCGGGTCACCACACTGAGGTCCTGACCACCACTCGGTACAGTTGCACATAGACGTATTCACCCCGGCTAGGCATGCATTTCGGTTAATTTTCAGGCCCGTAGCACCATCGACGCAAACGGCTCCGTTAAGACACGCTGCGTTCTCAATGAATGCCTGACAACGTCCGCCCGTCCAACCGGGTTTACAATCGCATTTGTAATGACCCATTCGATTTCGACATACACCATGATTTTCGCAAGTGACGTTGACACACTCGTCAATATCGGCATCACAAAGCATTCCTGTCCAACCGGGTTTACAGACACAGAAAAAATCACCGCGTGTATCGACACATTTACCGTTGCCGTGGCACTGATTGACCAAACACTCGTTTACATTTGTCTCACATAAAGATCCGGTCCAACCGGATGCACAGATGCATAGGAAACTTCCTTTTTTATCGTAACAAGTTCCCCCGTTCTGACAAGGCGTTGACAAACATTCGTCGACATTCCTTTCACAGAGGTTACCAGACCAACCGTCAGAACACGCACAGGCGAATGATCCCTGGGAATCTGAACAATTTCCTCCATTTAAACAAGGATTGTTCAGGCATTCGTTGATGTTAATATCACAATGTCTACCATTCCATCCGCGGGAGCAATTGCAGTAAAACGAAACAGCGAGATCTGTACACTTTCCGCCGTTCTTGCAAGGATTCCTGAAACATTTGTCACTATGCTCACACGTTCGTCCTTTCCAGCCACTAGTACAGTTGCATGTCGCCATGCCATTATCTTTCACGCACACACCGCCGTTTTTGCATACCAAGTGCTTACATATATCAAAACGCGTTTCACAATTTCTGCCCGTAAATTCTTGAGTGCACGTGCATCTGTACGATCCAGGAATGTTTTCACACAGACCCTGGTTGCTGCACGGAACGTTCTTACATTCGTCCACGAGGTTTGCGCATGTGCGGCCTAAAACAACCGAAAAAACTCTTTAGTGCGCTTACGAGTTGAATGAATCCACCATTCTATTTTTGGAAGGCAAGGGATCCCTTTTTTCTAACTTTTTTATTATTTTTTTTATTTTCAGTTGTAAAAATGTACCAACGCACCCCGAAGAACCATCTATCATTTTTAAGTGAAACCGATTTTTAACCAAAAATAATCCCTCTATCCAATTTTGTGTAACTTTGCGGTAACTAGACATGGGAAAGCAATACTCACGAAAAAACAGTTATAAATGTATTTAATGAACGAATCCAACATAATCATTTAGACAACATAAAGGTGTGGGTTGCCGTGCTAGCCATATCGCAAATACGACAAACACAAAAAACACATTTTTCGACTACCTAATATAGATTAACACAAGCTTTGCAATACTTCGACAGGTGCAATGAGGAGTACAGGTGAGACCAATTAAATACTCCTTCAAAATCATACAGTAACCACCAAAGTAATAAACAGGAAAATGTTGTGACTTAGTTGTGATTTCGAAACATGTTACCAATATCAAACTTCTTTGCATTCGAAAACAGTCGCGTAAATGCTAACTAATAGTGAATTACGCTACCGTGATCAATGCATAAGTCAACTGTTATCACCGTATATTTGTGAGAACTAAGAAGTTCGCAAAGGCATCAAGAAAATTGTTTGATCCAAGTCTATTGGGTGTAATTGACGACACCCAACTCTGGTTACCCATGAATCCTGATAATGAAACAAAAGTCTCCAAGCTCACACAAATTTGCGACTGCCTACAAGACATTCCTTAGTGGATGCAATAAACTAAAGCTTAACTGAGAGAACTTTTATATATCTCCTGGCCCTTCCGTCGTGCACCGCCACCGATAATTTCAATTTCTTTCTATGACGCTACCATAACCCTTACTGCTACTGCCCGTAACCTAGCTGTCACATTCGACTCTCACTTCACCTTCAGAAACCACATCAGCTGCTGCATTAAATCTGGCTATCACAGTCTCAAAAATATATCGTCTATTTCAATATATCTCAACTCAACCCTCTGCAAAACGCTCGTTCACGCTTTCGTATCTACTCGTATTGACAACTGCATTTCCCTTCTGACTGACTTCCCAGCCTGTGACATTCAGCGAGTTACAAAACAGTATAGCTCGTCTTCTCATCACACTCGTTGCCCCTACATATTACCCCAGCCCTGATCTTCCATCAGTGGCTTCCTATAGACCTTGCTCATATAGTTGAAAACACACTACAAATGTCTTAATCTCATTGCACCCAAGTATCTCAGCGATCTCACAGTCATTCATATGTATACCAGAAATACAAAACAGTTGAAAACCCTCAATGTCGTTGTCCCAGGATATAAACGTGTACACTTCAGCGATTGTACTTTCACCTTTAACTCCGCTCTACTCTTCAATGCCTTCCCCTTGACATCAAACCATCTCCAACTTTCAACATCTTCAAATCCAAACTCAACATTCCCTCTTCACTCGTGCTTACACATAGACTTACTGCACAGTTCTAATACGTGCTCTAAGTTCACATTATGGTACATATTTGTAATTAATTCTTCATAATTCAAAGTCATTACCGTAAATATATGAATATTTTACAAGTTTTTACAAGTTTAAAACCACCACTAGGCATTGCAGGACTCGTGAAATCGCACATAACTCCATTAGATTGTGTTTTTAAGTCGTAACATTTTAAGTGTCGTCGACATCATCTTGTCATTAGTGACCAAGGAATATTTCGGGGCTCTTTAAGCTTTATTATTAATAAATAAAGCTTTATTATTAGTTGTCAAAAACTTGTAACAGTGTCTTACAGCAACTGTTGATATTTTATGCATGGCGACGTAAAATAATACGATACAGGAGGATTCGCACATACAGCTGCAGTCTGTCGTCACAAAGTACAAGGTACTACAGAAGCAGTATAGAATTGTATAATTTGTGTAGACTATTATATATAGGTAAACAGATAGATGACCTGTATAACCGGTCGGGCAAGAGCAGACGTAACCAAGATGTCCATCTATACACGTAGCACCATTTTGACAAGAGTTGTTCGAACATTCGTTCACACTTTCTTTACACGCTCCGCCTGTCCAGCCTGATTCAGTCGTCATCAAATGAAACGCCAGTCAATAGTATCGTGGGTAGTCTACGGATATATTGATTGTGATATTTTGCAAGTTGCTTCGATTTTTAAATTATCGTGGTGGAAGTCCCTTGGTTTCGATGTCTTGTTTTAGGTGCAGTGGTTCAGGTCTATTGTTTGGGGAAGTCATTACTAGGAATTTCTAGGATGTTATTAGAGATGTGCTTCAAGGTAATACGGTGCTTGGTGTGTTTTTGTAGATTCCCGTGTATTGTTTAGGAGAGTATAGGTCCTGATTTTTTCTTTGGAGTGGTTTGGTTTTGGTAGGGTGCATGGCTTAAATATTTATAGTAGTTGGTTGTGTACTTGTGACATCTTGGGGTGCTTTGTGTATGGTTTGTTACTTGGAATGTGTGGATTACGAGTGCCTATAGCGCAAATCAATTGGTATTACCTGCTAGACAGCGTTTGGAGCCATTTCGATTACAGACGTAATGGCCCTCGGATGTCGTATTGTGTGACTGGCATTGCATATCGCAGTTTTTCCCATAGTAATAATAGCTGCAGACGAGCTGGTACATGAACACCAACCTGCCATTCGAGTCATAAATGAAACTGTGAATTTTGGCAACTAAACGATGTCACAATGCATCATCTTGGCCTATCCTCGGTGTATTATTATTTTATTAATAATTACACAAATTCTCGCCACTATAACGCAGTTTCTCTCTGATTTTATAACAATGGCGCCAATAGCATATTTTTGTGGCGAGAAATTCATTAACCATCACTGCATCCACTGGCCTTGGTATATTTGATTTTAATATTCATGAAACTGAAAAAACATACTGTTCGAGAATATGTTTTGTTATTTGAATGTTTTGTTGCCCATTGTTCTGATAATTAAGACCCATAAAAAAACCTGAAATATATTTGGGAAATTTCCAGCACCAAGTTCGACGTGGCTCGATTATCGTTATCAATGAGACATAATTCCATAGTGATTAACTGACGAGAGAAATTTGTAATAGGCCTACTCTAATCTCATTTGAACGTTGCACTCTCGCGAATAAAATGAAGATAAGAAATGGCGTGATTGCTTTCCCGCCACTCGCAATCGCTGATCTACATCGGTCGCTTACCTGAGAGCCCTCGGTCGCCGATCCTGTTTAGTCGTTATAATCATCGTTTTTTGTTTCGAACCCAGGGTTGTTTTTATGAGCGTGGAGAAGAAACCAACGTGGTCGGATATCTTAGTTCCTTCCTTGTCCCTAACTTGCACCTTTAGTTTCACCGTGCCCTGTACAAACCAAAGGGATATACTAAAAGTCGAGCTTACCCTTTCATGATAATAGTCAGTTTCGCTTGGTTTTTCTATTTAGTTTCTGCATATCTATCTATCTTATCGGATATTCGCGGGCACTGGTTAACGCGGTATTGGATCCACAGACGTCGAACTGCATCAAGATATTGGACAAGATCTCTATTTGCCTAAAAGCAATTATATATCGCGTATTTTCTTCCATTAGCGTGGTACCTACGATAGATTAATTTTACAATACAGCGTTTTTTATATATTATTTGAATGGTTACCATCGACTACTGTGTCTTAACGTAAGAAACAATAATTTATGATTTTTTTACAAGTTAAAATTTATCAGCGCAAAGGTTCGACATAATTAAAATTCATAAAATGCTATAGGTACATTAAAATCTAATTTAAAAAAGTTAACAATATTGTCAGTTGGTATACTTGTCATGAGGTCGCCAGAGTAACTCAATCATGTGGGCAGTGGGCACCCATTAATAATCCTATCTCACGTTTAACTATATAGGATAAGTAATTGTATTAGTCTCTTAAGGTAAGAAGCAAAGGATAGGGAACACTTTTGAGAATAATTGAATAATAATTATGAGCGAGCTTCAGAGTATGTATAATATGCTCGTTAGGCTTTTTCGACAATATCCTTCAACATCATTTAATTAGCCTGACTAAACTGTACCCATTTTCCTCCTGGTAACGACCACTGGACAGTAATGTAGACTATATATTGCTCCTCAAAAAACCACTGGATATAATTGGAGTCTTATCATTTAGCTCGATAACCCTATGTACATTTACTAGGGGACTTTAATTATAGAGAGGTTCAATGGAATGCTAAAAACACGCCTAAGCAGACAAAAGATAACACCACACTGACCCACGTGATGAATAAAACTTTCTTGATATCATTAACGATCTTTGTGCTGAACAATTGGTAGATATCCCAACACGTAATGATAACACCCCTGACTTTATCATTACAAAAGTTCCTAGTATAATGTCGAAAGTTAGATATGCTGACAAATTTAGTGACCAGGAATCCATTCCGTGCAAAATGACTATTTTTTCTATACCTCCACAAAAACCTCAACGAAAAATATTTTTGTAAGATAAAACTACTCTGAGATAAGAGAGGATGCCAAAAATTTTCCTATTAAATATTTCAATGGACACGAAGGGCCACGCACAATCGAAGAAATCTAGGAAATGTTTCATACATTTCTACATTCAGCAACAAGTAAGCATGTACCTACAAAATCACTTTAAAATAAGGAATCCCTCCCACGGGTATCAGAGAAAATCAAAGCTTTGATACGTAAAATGAACAAAGTTCATTCTAAGGATAAAAAATCTGACAGTGCAGACGTCTGGAATAAATGGAAAACTATCCTCAATCAAGTAGGAAATTATAAAAGCGCATGATAATTATGTTAACGATATGATTGGAGACACCAATGCCAATCCGAAACTCCTCTGGAAATATATACGTAGCCAAAGAAATGAGAGTAGTTGTATACCGCCATTAACCTATCTGGATAACCCGCCAAGTGAATCTGATATTGACAAAGCTGACATCTTAAATAAGCAATTTATTAGTTAATTTACCTACCACTACTAAATACAACAGCGTACCAATTGTGGAACGTATCTGCCCTAAAATGGACATAACACAAACACTGACGTACGTAATCTTATGAATGGTCTTAAAACATCCAAAGCCAGCAGCCTTGACATCAACCCTAGAATACTGAAAGAATTAGCCAGCGAGATTAGCGATATCCTCACCCCTATATTTCAGCAGCCTGTTACCAAAGGTAGTATCCCCAAGGATTGGAAAAAAGCTTCTATCACCCCACGGTATAAGAAAAACGGCCTTTCTGGACTCCCTGGTAACCTGCTCTGGCGACCTTTTAATGGCTGGTGATTTTAACATACATGTTGAGCGCGCGGCCCATATGATTTTCAATTTCGTCACGGTTAATCTTTTTATTTCGGATCATTTTGCCGTCAGCTGCAAAGTCCTCGCCTTTGTCGGAGAAACCCGTTTGTTGTTTCACGTATCGGAAATTTAAATCGTGGGACATGGCAGCGTTTACTAATGATATTAAGAAATGCGAGCGTCTTAGTGACCTTCCTATTAACGCATCCGTCGAAGATCTTTACTCGGTACATAAGACATCATTGACACAGCTTCTGGATCGCCACGCGCTACTGACGAACGCTACTATAAAACATCGTCCATCGGCGCCTTGGTTCGATTCTTCCGTTTTTAAAGCGCGTCGTGCTTGCAGGAAAGCTGAACGTCTCGCACGCAAGTCAATTTCTGATTATGAAAAAGTTATGTAGAAGCTCGCCCTGTTTATCATTCTGTTTTTGTAACCCAAAAGAAAAAATATTTTGGTGATAAATTTGCTATGTGCGCTGGCAATCACGGTGCCATTTACCAAGTAATCAATGAACTGTTACATCGCTCTCATCGTCCAAAACTGCCTCCACATGATTCTCCGCTACGTCTGGCTGAGCAGTTTGCCGACTTCTTTGAACAAAAGGTTCAGCTGATTCGTCAGACCATAAGCCGAGATCCGTCTGGTATCGTCAATGAAATACCACTAACTGACGCTCGTTTTTCGTCTTTCTCTGCTGTTTCTACGGAGGACACTTCCTTATTCATCGGTCGCGGTAAATCGAGCGCATCCGATCCAATACCGGAATGGCTTCTTAGACGTGTTTCCGGATCGCTGTCGCCTGTTATTACTGCCATCATCAATGCATCTCTTGCTGCTTCGCACGTTCCGTCTTCATGGAAGATTGCGGTGGTTCGTCCCCTTCTTAAGAAATCCACTCTCGACATACAAGCGCTTAAAAATTATCGGCCTGTGTCGACGTTAAATCGCATATCTAAGCTAGTTGAGAGGGCCGTTTTCACGCAGATAACACTATATCTTAATGTTAATAGTTTATTTGAGTGCTATCAGTCTGCCTATCGCTGCAACCATAGCACTGAGTCTGCTTTGTTGCGTGTTAGCTCTGATATTCATGACTTTCTCGATAAATCCTCCACTTCTGTTGTATTAGTTTTGCTGGACCTGTCCGCGGCCTTCGATACCATTGATCATGAAATTCTGCTTCGTCGTCTTGAATGGCATTATGGTATCGAAGGCCGGGTACTTGCCTGGCTGCGATAGTGTCTTTGTGGGAGGCGTCAGACTGTTGTCATTGGCGAACATAAATCATCCTATAGAGTGCTTTCTTGTGGCGTCCCCCAAGGTTCTTCATTGGGACCACTGCTCTTCACTCTCTATCTGTCTCCTCTAGGTGACCTTCTTCGTCGGCTGAATGTGAATTTTTATTTTTATGCTGATGACTGCCAGATTTATGTTCCGTTCGACAACAGTTCTGACGCTTCTTCTGTGAGTAATCACGTGTCTGATTGTCTGCTTCAAATAAAAAATTGGATGTCTCTTAATCTTTTGAAATTGAATGATGACAAAACTGAAGTCCTTGTTATCAACCGCAGGCATTCAGACCCGTGTTGCAATCTGTCGGTTAGGATTGGTAGCGAAAGTCTCAGCATCTCAAATACTGCGAAAAACCTTGGCGTCATTTTTGATAAAAATCTATCATTGTCTGATCACATTAACTCTGTATGCCGGTCGTGCTTCATTCAATTACGCTATATAGGACGCATAAGACCGTATATTAATCGTGCTACTGCTGAGACAATAATCTGTTCTCTTATCCTCTCCCGTTTGGACTATTGTAATTCTTTGCTAGTCGGGGCTCCGGCGGGTCTGATTCACAGACTACAGCTTGTACAGAACAGTGCTTGCCGTCTAATTGTTCAAATTTCCAAATATTCTCACATATCTAGGCATTTAAAGGACCTCCATTGGCTGCCTGTTCTCAACGTATTCTTGATAAGGTTTTGACTTTTGTCTTCCAAGCCTTTCATGACACTGGTCCGACTTATATTAATGATATGATTTCTGTTCACGTACCCCTCGTCAACTTAGGTCGGCAACTCACTCATTGGCTGCTGTCTGGAGGTGCCGTCTTGCCACAACCAGTAGCCGTTGTTTTCGTTATGCAGGCCCTACTCTCTGGAACAATCTCCCATATGAGATTAGGACTGTTCGTAGTCTTTTTTGTTTTAAGCATCGGCTCAAATCATACCTATTCACATTGCCGTCTTAGCTTGCTCTACTTATATGTTGTTATGGATCGCCACATTCGATTATTTCTTTACTTTTTTTACCGTGAACCGCTCTTTGAGCATGCTGGTCATGGAATCAGAGCGGAATATAAATAACCTATTTATTATCATTATTATTGAAATATGTCTATACTAAATATATAATAGCGACTGGTCCTAATATAGGCACCAAGTACAAAATTTTTAGACCGCAAGTATCTCCCAATCAAGGCTAATGACAATCAAGGCTCTCAGATGCGGTTTATAATGAATATTTACAACAGCTATTCAGTGTAGATACAATACAATAGACACTCGATAGATGAAAAAGATAACATATTTTCGAAAATCAAGTCAACATCAGGCCTTCTCACAGCCATCATCAATGGTGTTCTACCGTCGTGTATCGCTAAATTGATGTGGAGGTCTTTATGATTTAGTTACAGTTTCACAATATCGGGCTGGCCGGGGGATCAGGGATAATACAATGCAGTCCAGCCATCTTTTCCTTACAATTTACATCAATCTCTGGACGATTCAAGAGCATAGAAGCCACATCAGGACTTTCCACAGCCATCATCAATGGTGTTGTACCGTCGTGTGTCGCTAGGGTAATGTCAATGTCTTTATGATTCAGTAACAGTTTCATAACATCGAGGTTGTTGTAGTAGCAGGCATAAATCAATGCAGTCCATCCAGTTTCAGTTGTAGCATTAACATTAATGTCCGGATTGTTAATGTTTCATAGCAGCTGACACGAAGACATGAGCGCACTCCAGTCGTCTTCCACTGCATTCACATCTGCTCCTTCATCTAGCATTCTCTTAACTTCGTCAACATTATTGCACCTGCATGCAGCAACGAGCTCCTCGGCCATAGTACCCGATCCTGAAGAAGCATACAATGGAGAAGAGCCCGATTTCGATTTCGTTCGAGGTGTAAAATAAACACTTCTCACTTGTACACCAATGGATCTCTTTGTTGTATTTGCTGAACTGTGATTTAGTTTCATCTGTTCTTCTTTTGTAAATTGTGGTTTATATCTTTTCATACTATTTGCTTTCACTGTACTCAAAGTTTCATTCAGTTCATCAACAACATCACTTTTATCTTTACTAATTTCAGCTACTAATAAATCATACACATTTTTGTAGTCAATCGAGCCTTCTCGCCTCAAATGTTTTTGAAGAAATTTAGACATTTTCTTTCCACCAACATTTGTGTTATTTATGGATTTTAAATCATGCAAATATATGAATTTTTTGGTGTACATTGCATCGGCCAATAAATCGATTCGACACCCTATGCAATAATTCTCTATGAAATAGTTAAACTTGTCTCGAGTTGTTTCATAGTAACTATGAGTCTTTTTTACATGGAGCAACTGCCTTGTCTCTTGTAGCGTGTTCTGCAATTCCTGTGCAATATCCCCTCGACCTTTGTCGACGAATTCTTTCATCAACATATCATACATTGACTCATAATTGTCGATTTTTTCCATCTTCAACAATTTTTGACATAATTTCTTCATTTTTTTCTTCGATGATTTTTGTTTTCCTAGTTCTTCTAAATCGTCGAGCGTTATAAACAATTTCGCAAATTACTCATGAACCAGGGAATTAATTTATTTCAAATTAATAACCTGGTTTGCATTTAGGGTATCCTAACTATTATTTACAATCCCGACGACCACGCAATAGGCCTAATGTAATCAAATAGTCTAAACACATATATACAAGAATAGAATTTGCAGTATACAATAGGAGCCTCATTTTACCTAAGCAGGGGTGAATATTTACAATATGAAATGAGGTATAGATTGAAAAAAGAGGGATTTTGTTTATGCCGAATTGTTAATTTGTATAAGGCATAAGTAGGTGGTACCCACTGGGTCTTATCCACAGTAGTTATTATGTAATCAGAAAGAAGCTAAAGTTCTTAATCAATAACTCGCATGAGAAATAAATGTATAATGAAAAGTAAGATATGGATGACATAAAGCCATAGGAAAAATTTCACACACATTTGTACAACATACTTTAAATTTGACCAGTGGGGTGTGACTTAATAGACGTAGGTAGTTTATTACTTTTTTATTACTTCCAAAAAGGTGTTGTTCTAGTAAGCGCTTGTTGTTGGTGTATAAAGTACATTGCGTCATGTTGGCTGAAAGTGTATTGTACGTGTGCGGACCTAGGTAAATGTCAATTGGCAAACGAAAGAGCAGGCAGTAATCAGCATTGTTGTGAGGGTTGTACAGAAGCAATGGTTTGATTTTGCCTCCTTGACAACGGGGATTTCCCCTTGCTTGAGTATTATAACTATTTATGTTAGTTATTAAGAGTTATTAGTAAGAGTTGCAAATGAAATGCAATTACTCCATTTCTGCTAGATATGTGCACGTTATGTGACATGGTTTTAAAAATACAGTAGCCTAGTGTCTTCGAGTGCAACACACAGAGACGTACACGGACTGTACAAGCTTCCATTATCTTTAGGCGTACCTATTGATCGTAACGAATAACGTAATTAAAGTAAAAACGAAAATTATGCATTTATATCTCGCACGTTAAAGCCACTTGCGCAGCTTGACAAATGACGGTTTGCGAAGACGAAGAGGGGATGGAGCTCTAAAACAGGCGCCAGGAAGCTACTCACAAATTTACTTCCCCTTGTGCATATTAAATGTGTTGTTGCAAAGAAAATTCACCGGTACTTTTTTATGGTTAAATCGAAACCGTTGGGATAAAATAAAATGGCGGTGTCCGAAGTCGAACCCTCGACATTCTGGTTCAGATGCCGGTACTCATTGAGCTATCTCGTTCCCAAACACGCGCCTTACTTACGCAGGTGACACGCACGGTGTTTTAGCAAACCTGATGGGCTTAATCGAGATGTATTTTGTATATAAGACGAAATTAGACGTAGGGGAGACCGGGGCTGGTTGTAACAGGGGTAAGTTGTAACACCCCCCATATACGCGAAACTAACATGCATGCTATTCATTGGATGTATGCTAAATACTGGCAATTTGATACGTTTCCCTCATGTGATGTTTCATTATCTAGTTTCCATTGTTTCAAGAGATAAGCAATTTTTACGGTTTTAACGCGCCGAAAGTAATTTTCGACTTCAGTGAAGATTGTGCATAGTTGCGAGGTGAGTGCGTATTTAGATCTAGGTCATATGTCAATGTAGCAGCTAAAGGTATAGAGCAATATGTACCAGGTGTTAAAAGACGCTATTTTAGATCCCATTCCTGATATTTAGTGAATATCATTTACTCGTCATTTGGGGCAAGTTGTAACATCACCGGCGGGGTACATTGTAACACTGTTACAACTTACCCCGTCTTTATTACCCATGTTCATTACCAGTCGCTATACATACTCCTGTGTTCATGTTTACGCAATCTAAAGTCTAATGAGTGATCACATCTATGCACCAATAAACTGTATTTCTTAACCTGGTATAGGGCGTATTATTATATGGACGATAACATATCTATACAATGATTTTAATATTGGTCAATACAATGATTTTAATATTGGTGTTCTCCCATATTAGAATGCAAAACTACAAACGAAAAACGGAACGCGCGGCGTATCACAAGATATGATGACGGAGGCAGCCTCTCGTGTTATTGGAGGGGAGAAATGCCGATCAGTGGCAAGAGAGTATGGAATGTGTCACGTAACATTACATAGATTTAGTA
>WURV02175101.1:0-13899 GCA_011762755.2 Epimenia babai | reverse complement strand
GGGCCCAGTCGCCAACTCCAAATCCCTCCTACTGAAATCAGGCCAGTTCGTCCGGCTCAGGCCGACCCCCAAACTCAACCTGAAGGGCCGCTTTGCCATCAGCGCGTGGATCCGGACTCGCTCCACCGTGGCTCACATCGTATCCAAGAACGACTGGACCAGCGGACAACGCTCCTTCGTCTTCGGGATCGGTGCTGAAGGAGCCGACCAGAGTCACTCCGGGCGCCTGTTTGCTTGGGTCTCCGCGACAGCCAAGCAATGGCAAGGAATGGAGGTCTACGGCAGTCGCGTGATCAGCGATGGCGAGTGGCATCACGTTGCGTTCACCCGGGATCAGCGTTCGGGTCGCATCTCGCTCTACGTCGATGGCCAGCGGCTGGGTGTTGCGAACGGTTCGAAGCGCGCGTTGACGTCGCCACCGGATCTCTACATCGGGCGGATGCGACCGGGAGGCCGCGGGTTTCGCGGGGACCTCGACGAACTGACGTTCCATGACCGCGCGTTGACGCCGGCGGAAGTTGCGGCGCTAGCGGTCGGTTGCGACGCCGCAGCGGCGCCCGCGATTCGCAACGCCAAGGCGCTCTCGGAGTTGGTGCAGTTGCGGCCGCCGGTGATGCCGACGATGCAAGTGCTCAGCGTGCGCGAGCGCGGCGTGCAGCCGCAGCCATCGTTCGTTCGCTTGCGTGGCAACGTGCACGCGGTTGGAACAGAGGTCGAAGCGGGCGTGCCCGCGATGGTTGGCGATGTGGATGTCCCAACTGCGGTGCCGCGTGCTGCGAGCAGCGGTCGTCGTACGGCGTTGGCGCAGTGGATTACCAAGCCCGACAACCGACTCACCTGGCGGGTGATCGCCAATCGGCTCTGGCAGCATCATTTCGGCCGCGGCCTTGTCCGCACGAGCAACGACTTCGGGCGATTGGGCGAACGACCGACGCATCCCCAACTGCTCGATTGGCTGGCGTGTGAGACGGTTGCGCGCGGCGGCCACCTCAAGGCGATGCATCGATTGATCGTGACGTCGTCGACCTACCGCATGTCGTCGAAGGCGAATCCCGCGGCGCTGTCGTCGGATCCGCAGAACGACGCGTTGTGGCGGTTCGATCGGCGTCGCCTGACGGCCGAAGAGGTGCGCGATTCGATCCTGTCCGTCACCGGTTTGCTCAATGACCAGATGGGCGGCGCCAGCGTCTATCCGCCGATGCCGAAGGCGGTGCTGGCTACCGCATCGCGGCCGGGCAACGCGTGGGGCCGTTCGCCTCCGCGGCAGGCGAATCGGCGGAGCCTCTACGTGCACGTCAAGCGTTCGCTGCCGGAGCCGCTACTGGCGGCGTTCGACCGCGCCGATACCGATGCGAGCTGCCCGGTGCGATTCGCGACGGTGCAGCCGACGCAGGCGCTGAGCATGATCAACGGCGACTTTGCGCAGCGCATGGCCCAGACGTTCGCCGCGCAGCTCGGCAGGGAAGCCAAGACCTTGCGCGCCCAGCTCGCCACCGGCTTGCGACGTGTCACCCAGCGCGCCGCGCGCGAGCCGGACATCGAACGTCTGCTCAGGCTGGCCGCCGAGTTGCAGCGCGACTTCGCGAGCTCGGAGCAACAGGCGCTGCAGCGCTGTTGCCTCGTCTTGCTCAACTGCAACGAGTTCTTGTTCCTCGATTGAAGCCATGAAGATCCCTCGCAACACCTTCTGCGGCCGTACGCGTCGCGAGTTCCTCTGGGATGCCGGGGCGGGATTCACGGGGCTTGGCCTCGTCGACATGCTGTCGCGCGACGGCTTCTTCGCTGGTCGCGGCGTGGGTGGCGCGGGACAAGGACCATTGGCTCCGAAGCCGCCGCATCACCCGGCGAAAGCGAAAGCCTGCATCTTCCTGTTCATGTATGGCGGGCCGAGTCAGGTCGATACCTTCGACTACAAGCCGAAGCTCTATGGCCTCGATGGCAAGACGGTCGACATCCAGACCAAGGGGCGTGGCGGGAGCAAGTCGCAGGGGCGCGTCGTCGGACCGAAGTGGAACTTCAAGCAGTACGGCGAATGTGGCAAGCACGTCAGTGACCTGTTTCCGCATACCGCGCAGTGCGTCGACGACATCGCGTTCGTGCACAGCATGTATGCCGACTCACCGTTGCACGGTTCGGCAATGCTGATGATGAACAGCGGTCGCATCTTGTCGGGGGCGCCGTGTCTCGGCAGTTGGGTCAACTATGGTCTCGGCACGGAGAACCAGAACCTGCCCGGCTTCGTGGTGATGCTCGACAAGAGCGGTGGTCCGATCTCCGGCGCGAAGAACTGGCACAGCGGGTACATGCCGGCGGTCTATCAGGGCACGGTGTTGCGGCCGACGGGTGAGGCGATTCTCGACCTGCAAGTCGCCGAGGGCATGACGATGCGCGAGCAGCGGCGGTTGCTCGACGCGCTTCGCGAACAGAACGAAGCGCACCGCCAATCACGTGCGGAGGACAGCGACCTCGCGGCGCGCATCGAGAGCTACGAGCTGGCCTATCGCATGCAGAGTCATGCACCGGATGCCATCGACCTGGCGAACGAGAGCGAGGCGACGCGGCAGCTCTATGGCCTCGACAAGCCGGATACGGCGGACTTCGCTCGCAAGTGCATCTTGGCGCGACGCCTCGTCGAGCGCGGCGTGCGCTTCATCCAGATCTACAGTGGCGGCAATCACAACGACCACAACTGGGACGCGCATGGCGATCTGGTCATCAACCACACCCGCCACGCTGGGGCAACGGACCAGCCGATCGGGGGGCTGCTCGCCGACCTCAAGCAACGCGGGTTGCTGGACTCGACGATGGTCGTGTGGGGCGGGGAGTTCGGGCGGCAACCTACGGCCGAGTACGCCGAGGGCACTGGCCGGGACCATGATTCGGCGGGCTTCACGATGTGGTTGGCGGGTGGCGGGATCAAGGGCGGTACGTCGGTCGGCTCAACCGACGAACTCGGCAACCAGGCCGTCGATCGACCGTTTCACGTCAAGCGATTGCACGCCACGATCCTGCAGCAGCTCGGTCTCGATCCGAATCGCTTGTCCTACCTGCATGCCGGTCTCGACCAACGCCTGGTCGGCACCGAAGGCGCGAAGCCGATCCGCGAGCTGATTGCCTGATCAGTTCGTGCTCGGTGTGCTCTTGCGGTGGCCGAGCTCTTCTTCGTCGGGCGCGCCCATGTCGAGCGCCACCAGCGCCGCCAAGAACGTCGCGCTCTGCTCCGGTTGCTCGCGCACGATGTCGCGCGCAACGTCGAGGAAGTGCTGAAATGTCAGCAAGCCATCGTTGCCTCGATCGAGCAGTCGCGCGCTGAACTCGAGGGCGAAGGGAGACGAGAGGCGGCGCAGAGAGCGACGGGCGCGCGGGGACGACGCGGATGGCGGCATGGCACAGTTTCCTTTGGTGGCTTGGCGGCAGAAGGTGCCGCAAGGAGTAGTGCGCAATGGGGGGGCAGCCGTCGCAGTGTGCGCCTACCGAACCTCGAGCAAACGCAGATCGGTACCTTTGAGCAGTCGCAGCGTTGCGATTTCCGGTAGGTCACGTGGGCTGTTGGCGCGCAACAGCTCGACCTGATCTGCTGGGGCGAGCAGGAAGCGGTGCGCGCCAATCGGGCTCTGCGGTTCGCGGAACACCAGGCGGCGGCTCGTGTAGCTGAGTTCGTTGAACCCGAACCAGAAGCGCACGTCGATCGCTTCGCCCGCCGGAACCAGGCGGTCGAGTGTTTGGCCGAATGCGTGCTTGGGCTGGTTCGCTTCTCGCTGCGGAATCAGTTGCGTGGTGTGTATCAGGCGCGCACTGACGAGGATCACCAACGGGGCGATCAGCAGCGCGGTACTCATGGGCTTGCGGCGTTGGTGCCAGCTCAGGATCGCGGCCAGCGCCGTGATCGCGAGCAGCAGGTGCCCGCCCAGGTCGAAGGGTTGCAGCTCGGCAATTGGCATGACGTGCAGGGTCACACCGCCGACCACCAGTGCGACTCCGATCAGCGCGACCAGCAGCATGAGCGCGCGAACCAAGCGTTGCGGGCGACCCGGATCGGCAAGCGACCGGATCAGCAGGTGGCCGCCGAGTGCAGTACACCACGGCAGCGCCGGGTAGCAGAAGCGGGGGCGAACGCCGGGCTGCAGCAGGAAGAAGGTCAGGCTGACGACGAGCGCAATCGCCAAGAATCGAACGGCCTGCGCCTCTGCAGAAACGACGCGGGGTGTTCCGTCGACGGGTGCGGGAGTGCGGCGGCGATGAAGCCACGCGGCAATGCAGATCCAGGATCCAGGGAAGAACGCGAGCAGTGCGCCGGTGACGAACCGTTGCCGATCGTGGAAGTAGCTGCCTACGCCAAGGTCCTTGGCTCGTGCGATTTCACTGACCCAGATGTCGACGGCTTGTTCGCTGTCGAAGCGCAGCATGACCATCGCAGCCCAGGTGCCAAGCGCGCCCAGTGCCAACAGCACGGGCAGCCAACACGCCGCCCGCAGCAGCAATCGCGGCGCTTGTCGCGCAACGACGACCCCGACGAGTGCGGCGCCGTAGAACAGCAGTGCAACGGGCCCCTTGGTCATGGTCGCCGCGCAGAGCGATGCCGATGCGAGTAGCGTGAACGTCACGCGGCTGCGGCGTGTCGTGCCTTCTGCGAGCGCCAGCCACAAGCTGGCCGTCGCGCCGAACACATAGAGCGCGAGCGTCGCTTCGAGCTCACCCAGGGATCCCTTCTCGAAGACGCCTGGGCTGATGAGCAGCAACAAGCCGGCAACGACTCCCGTGCGGGCGCCGAGAACACGGCCCGCGAACGCCAGCAGGCCCAAGGCCGTCAGGATGGTCGCGACTACGGATGGCAGCCGTGCGGCGAGTTCGTCGACCTGTCCGCGCACCTGGCCAACGGCGGCGATGGTCCAGAACAGCAGTGGCGGCTTTGCGAGGTAGGTGCGTTGCCAGACGGTTGGCACGACGAAGTCGCCGGACGCGATCATCTCGCGGGCGGGGACTGCGCGACGCGCCTCTTCCTTGTCGAGCTCCGTGCCATCGAGTCCGATGCCGTAGCAGAGCATGCCAACGACCAGAATCGCCAACACGGCAAGCAAGCCGAAGCGGCTTCTTCGTTGGCTGTCAGCTGGAACGAACATGGATGGGGGCGCCGAGGAGCAGTAGAACGGAGTCGAGTCGTGACCTCCCGCAACAAATCGACCTTATGCGCCGCACTCGCCACTGGCCTGGTGGCGGCGTTGCTGCAGTGGGTCATCTTGCGGCAGGGCCTGCGTTGCAACCCGGATGGCTGGTCGTACTGGCAGGGCGCGGTGACGTTGATGAACGGCGAAGGCTACCGCCTGTTTTCGGGTGAGCCGATCGTCGATTGGCCGCCGTTGTATTCCTTGTATCTGGCGCTGTGGCAAGTCGTGTTCGGTGTATCCGGGGCCACGGTGCTCGCGTCAACGATCGTGTCGACGGGGATCAGCGCGACGGCTTGGGTCGTCATGTTGCGCGCAACGATTGCGCCCGCCGCAGGCACGGCCACTCGATGGAGCTGTGTGTGGGTTGCGGTGACGTTTGCGCAGGCAACGCGACACTTGATGTCCGAGTCACTGGCCAACATCTTCCTGCCCGGCTTGCTGGGGTTTGCGGTGTGTGCGGCGCGTGCTGCCACGGTGCGACGATACGTGTGGCTTGGCGCGGCGGCAGGCCTGTTCGGCGCGCTGCTGCTCTTGACCCGGCACGCGAGCATTGCGTTTCTGTGTGGCGCGGGTGTGTTGCTGTTGTGCAACCGCCACCATCGCTGGGCGACACGCCTTCGTGCTGGCTTGATCTTCGGCGTGCTCGCGTTGGCGCCGGCAATGATCAGCGAGGCGATGTTGCCGGCGGTCGCCAGTCGCACGGTTGCGTTCGACGTCGCCAAGTTCGGACCGTTCGAGTACCTGCTGCAGGCGAGCAAGGGGATCGGGGACCGTGTGCTCGGATCCTGGTTTGGTTTCGCTGCGTGGTTGTTTGCCATTTGGGTGGGCTTGTCGGGCCGTGTTTCCGTAGTGATGCGGCAGCGGTTTGCGCACCACGTCGTGTTCGGCCTGACGGCTGTGGCGGTGGTCTACGCGCTGTTCAACGTGACGTTCATCAACACCGAGTTGAAAGGGCGCATGGTGTTGTTCGTGCCGTTGGTGACGGTGAGCGCGTTGTTGCTATTGGTGCCGACCCTTGCTCACCGAGGCCTGCGCATCGCCCTGCTCGCACTATTGGTTGGTGTGCCCGTGGGGAAGACGATCAAGCATGTGATCAAGGGCCGCGCCGCGGACGCTTCGCTCAGCGATGCTGTCGTGCTTGCCGACAACTTCGTGCGGCCTCATTTCACGATCGCACTGGATTACTTCGGCCAGGACCCGGTCCGGCGCGACGACGGCCTGTTGCTGGTGTCGCCGCCCGAGTTCCCGACGCATGACGCGTTGCTGCGCGCGCACCGGGCCTCGAAGAAATGATCCTGGGGTATGGTGCGAGTCATGGGGCCATTGCCATCCGTGATCATCGCGAGCTACAACCAGCCGAACTCGCTCGAGTTGGTGTTTGCCGGGGTGCTCACGCAAACCCATGAGATCGGCGAGCTGTTGGTCGCGGACGACGGTTCGGATGCGGATACGCCGGCGCTTGTCGAGCAGTTCGCGGCACGAGTGCCGTTCCCCGTGCACTTCGTGACGCAGGAGGATCGCGGGTTTCGCAAGGCGCGCGCGCAGAACAATGCCATCCGGCGTGCCGTTGGCGAGCACCTGCTGTTTCTCGATGGCGACTGCATCCCGACGCCGGATTGGGTCGCGCGTTATGTCACTGCATTGCAAGGCAAGCGGGACTTTGCGACTGCTGGCTACGTGTATCTGACCGAACAGCAGTCTCGTGACTTGCGCACCGATCAGGTCGCGGCGCAGCAGCTAGGCACACTGTGCACGTCGGCGCAGCGGCGTTGGTTTCGCAACAAGCACCGGCTCGAAGTGCTCTATGACTTCTTGCGCAAGCGGCGCAAGCCGCACCTGAAGGGCGGCAACTGGGCTGCGACGCGGCAGTGTGTCTATGCGGTCAACGGCTTCGATGAGCGGTTCGACGGAGTTGGCAAAGAGGACTCCGACATGCGCAATCGGTTGCGCAATGCCGGCTTCCGTGCCCGTTCGCTGTGGGACACGAATTGGGTCTATCACTGCTCTCACGACCTCGATCCGCGGCGCACTCGGCCAGAGGTCGTGCGTGGCCCGCCCGACCGCGAATACTATGCGAGTCGTCGGCGTGCCCGTTGGTGCGAGCACGGCTTGGTGTAGACGCGGTGTGTGAGGGGCCAGCGTCGGCGATCAGAACCGGTACTGCATGTAGACGCCGGTCCAGTCATCGTCGACGGATGCTACGAAGCTGATCGGGGGCTCGCCGCCGAGCCCGCGCCGTCCGTCGCCGGGGTAGTGCGCGTTGTAGATGATATTCGTGATCACGGAGCCCAGCAGCGCGCCAACGGCAACGTCCGATGGGTAGTGCCGGGCGTTCTCGACGCGGTTGAGCATCACGGCCGCCGCCGGCACGTAGGTCAGGTAGCCGAGCTTGCCACGCCAGTCGTCGTAGGCATCATCGATGCGGCGCGCCAGGAACGTCGCGGAAACCCATGCGGCTGTTGCATGTCCGGAAGGAAACGAGTCGTAGCTACCGGAGCCACGCGGTCGCCGCCGTGAGCGCGAGTCCTTGAGCAGTCGCACGACGCCGGCCGTGAGCAGCATCGACTCGAGCAGTGTTTCGGTTGCGAGTCCTTCGTCGTCCGCAATCAGCCATTCGCTGATCGCGACGCCCCCGGCGACGCCCATCAGACCTTGCATGACGCGGTCGCCATCGGACTGATGATTGGAAAACCACGTCTCTTCAATGGCACGGTCCGACCACTGGGTGTCATTGGCGCTGGCAATGGGGATGGCTGCGGCCAAGACGGCCGTCGTGGCCAATTGACCAGCGTCGTCGGCGATACCGAACGTTGCGTCTCGCCAGATTCGTAGATCGCCGTGATTGTGCCAGCGCGTAGCCACGTTGCTCGAGACACAGCCGGCGGGCATGCCGGCGAGCAAGATGAGCAGGGCGATCCGTCTCAAGCGTGAGGGCATTGGGCCTAGGCTAGCTCGCGTTTGTCATTGGCAACACTGGATGGTTGGCGGATGTGGCTATTGCTTCTCGCTCTACCGTCTACAATGCTCGGTGCGCAGGCCACACACTCATCCCCTCGACAGCGGTTGCCCCTCACCCAGTCAGAGCCACTGCGCATCGTGCACTTCAACACCAATCCGCGGTGGGGTGGTGGGGAAAAGCAGATCCTCGACCTGATCCGGGGGTCGCAATCCCGCGGGGTGCACAGCACGTTGATTGCGCACCCCGAAGGGGCCCTGTTCGCGCGTTGCGGAGATCTGCCTGCCTGTGAGCGAATTGGATTTCGCTCGCGCCCCACGCCGCTGAAGGTCCTGCAGTTGTGTGGCATTCTGAGGCGTGCGCAAGCCGACGTGCTGCACATGCACGATGGCCGGTCGTTGGTGACAGGTGTGCCCGCCGCGACTCTGACCCGTCGGCCTGCCGTGGTGCATCGCCGTATCTCGAGCCCCGTGCGCCGCAATGTGCTTTCGCGAGGGCTCTATCGCGCTAGCTGCATTGTTGCCTATATCGCAGTGTCTGAGGCCGCTCGCCGCAGTCTGATCGATGTCGCGATCCCACGGCAACAGACCAGCGTGATCCCCAGTGGCATAGACGTTGGTCAGCTCACGCCGCCCGGGGATCGCCAACGACTGCGTGCGGAATTGGGGCTCGACGACGGCACATGGATCGGCACGGTCGCGTCCCTCAGTCCGAAGAAGGGCGTCGACACGTTCTTGCGCGCGGCTGCCATCGTTGCCGCGAGGCACCCGGAATGGCGCTTCCTCATTGTTGGCGGAGGCCCCGAGCACGCCGCGTTGCGCGGGCTGGCGCAGGAGTTGGGGATCGCGCATCGGGTCAAGTTCACAGGTTTCGTTGGCAACGCGTGTCAGTACACCTCGGTGCTGGATGCGTTCGCGTTTGCGTCTGTGCGCGAAGGGTCGCCCGGTGTGATCAAGGAAGCGATGGCCTTGCGCGTGCCAGTCGTTGCCGCGGATGCGCCCGGCACCGACGAGGTGATCACGTCCGCAACCGGCGTATTGATCCCACCAGGTGACCCGGCCGCCTTGGCCGACGCGGTGTGCGGGGTTCTTGCCGAGCCGCACAAGGCGCGAGGCATGGTCGAACGGGCGCACGCGCACGTCGAGGCCAACTACTCGATGAGCCAGACGGTTGATGCGACGGTGGCGCTCTACCAGCGGGTCAGGAAGATGTCGTGACGCGTTTGTTCTGCATCACCCAGAGCTTCGCATAGCGAACGAATACGCTGGTCGCAGACAGCCCGCACAACAGCAAGCCGGCGACACCGTCGCGAAATCCCTGGCGCACGATGTACTGCTTGAGGAATCGAAAGAACGGTTTGAACAGCAGTCGTGTGGCCGTTGCGCGCCGTCCGCGTTCCAACAGATCTTCTGCCGACCAGGTCGTGTATCGGTCCAGTTTCGCCATGAACTGCGCGAAGTCGCGATAGGTGTAGTGCAGCAGGTCGCCGTGCAGCGGCTCGATGTTGCCCGATGGCACGATGACGGCAGCGTGCACGCGTCGGTCGTCATACTTGCAGGTGTCGCGCCGGAACAGTCGCACCAACACGTCGCCTTGCCAGCCGCAATACCGGATGGCGTGTCCGAAGATGAAGCTGCGTCGTTGGACTGTGAACGCCTCTGCCGATGGGGTGCGCAACGCGGCGCGAATGGCCTCAGCAAGCTCCGGCGTGATGCGCTCATCGGCGTCCAGGATCAACACCCACTCATGGGCCGCCTGTGGGATCGCCCAGTTCTTCATGTTGGCGGAGTTGACGTATTCGCGCTCGATGATGCGGGCGCCGAACTCGCGTGCGATGTCCTTGGTCGCGTCGCTCGATCCCGAATCGGCGACCAGCAGTTCGTCCGCCAGCGACTGTGCCGACTCGAGACACGCGCGGATGTTCCTCTCTTCGTCCTTGGCAGGAATCAGCACCGTCAGCTTGCCATCCATGTCGGCATGCTAGTGTCGTGGGGCCGGCATACGCGACATTCTGCGGGGGCGGGGCACGAGCGCATCTCTTCCATCCACTTGCCGAGCACGTCTGAATCACGACGGGGCTGAGACCGTGCGGATTGCCCGACGCGCTGGTGCCGTCGAGTTGCGTCAGCTATTGGACGGGAAACGACGCGTGCGCAACTCGTTGAGCAAGTCGCGCCATTGTTCGCGTTCGCGTGCCGGGGAAACCTGCGGCTGCAGCGCGCGGGTTCGCTGCCGCAGCTGCTCGAGGAACGAAGCGTCGGTTGCGGCGCGCTGCAGCAAGTCGCGCAGCCCCGCGACATCGTCGACTTCGAACGTCGCCGGCCAGTCGTCGCCGAGCAGGCCGAGGTTGCCCGGGATGCGGCTGCACAGCACCGGCGTGCCTGCGGCGATCGCCTCGGAGACGACGTTGGCGCCGCCTTCGTGGCGCGATGGCACGATGCAGACGTGGCGGCTAGCCATCAGTTGCTTGCTCGCCCGCCTGGAGACTTCGCCGAGGTAGTCTACGTTTGGCGTTGCACGAACGGCCGCCTCGACGGACGCCGCGTAGTTGGTTTCGAGTGTGCCGCCGGCGAGGGTGAGTTCGACACCGAGGGCTGCTGGTAGCTGCGCGACCGACTCGATGGCCAGCAGCGGATGTTTGACTTCGCGCAGGTGGGCCAGCACGACGGCCGAGAACTGCGGCGTGCGTGTGGTGGCGACGGTGGTCGCGGACTGCACGATGGTGCGCGTTTTCCGCAGGAGATCGGTCGGCAATATGTCGAGCGCGTGCGGTTGTAGCGCGATCAGCAGGTCGGCGCGTGCGAGGCAATGCTGCGCGGCTTCGCCAGGTGCGAACTGCGGATAGATGTCGGTGCCGGCCAGCAGCACGACAACCGGTAGCTCGGGGTGCTCGGCGGTCGCGGCGGATACCGCGTCGGCGGACTTCACGGCGTGCACGGCAATCAGCACATCCGCTTCGTGTGGCGTCCAGTGGTTGATGAGCCGAACCCGATGCCCGAGTTGGCGCAACAGTCCGGCCCAACGCAGGGCCGTGACGCGGTTGCCATTGCGCGAACCGCGCGGCGCAGGCGTAGCGATCGTGATACGCAGAGCGCTCGCTACACTAGTTGCCATGCGCCCTCGTCATCATTACCTCGTCTCTGCGTGCCTGCTGTTGTCGTGGGCCTCGTGCGCCGTCGGGGATCCCGCCGTAGGGGAGGCCAGCGTCAAGCCCGGCATCAACACCAACTTCCTCGATCCCGACCTCGATGTCGATCGAATGGTGAAGCGGTTCGAGACGGAGAGCCGCGAGGTGTTCGCCAAGCGCAGTGCGATTGCCCGCGCGGTCGGCATGGGGCCGGGGATGGCGGTTGCGGATGTCGGTGCGGGCACTGGCATCTTCCTCGACTTCTTCGCACGCGATGTCACCGAGAACGGCAAGGTCTATGCGGTCGAGCTCGCGCCGAAGTTCATCGAGACCCTGCGCGCCCGCACCAGGCAGCGTCGGCAGTCGCAGGTCGAAGTGGTCCGGTGCACCGAGCGCGATGTTTCGCTTCCGGATGGCGCGGTCGACTGTGTGTTCACGTGCGACACCTACCATCACTTCGAGTATCCGTCGTCGACGTTGGCGTCGATCCATCGGGCGCTGCGTCCTGGCGGTACCTTCGTGGTCGTCGATTTCGACCGCATTCCCGGTGAGTCGCGCGAGTGGTTGCTCGATCACGTTCGCTGTGGCAAGCAGACCGTCATCGAGGAAGTGCGCGCGGCTGGCTTCGAGTTGGTCGAGGAGGTGCCGCTCGGTTTCGAAGAGAACTACTTCCTGCGCTTCGTGCGCAAGTAGCGAGTCCGGTTCGGCCAGCAGATGCGGCCAGGCTTGCGCGCGCCGAGACCAGATCTACAACCGCCTGCTTGCCTCGCACCAATCGTTCGTCGTCGATGTCGCCGGTCCTGCAAGTCGACATCGGCACCGAACTCCGGGCGAGGGGCTGCTAGGCGTCGGCGGTCAACTGCGCGAGCACTTCTTCGTGCTCGGGAAAGCGCCCTTCGGGGTGTTGCCGCTTGTTCCAGATCTCGCGGCCGTCCACAGTCACGATGAACACGCCGCCGCCGCCTGCGACCTTGTCGATCTCGGCGTCGGGATGTTGCTGCTCGATGGCGGCGGCCAGACTGGCCGCCTTCGGCAGGTAGTTTCAAACGGAGCAGTATTCGATTCGCACGTCCATGCGCGCAGTGTAGGCCGGACTCACGCTGCGCCAAGATCTGCATGGCGGGAACGCAGCCCCGCGATCGCGAGTGCGATCCAGCCGACCAGGAACGCGGTGCCGCCGATCGGCGTGATCGGCCCGAACCAGCGAGCCTCGGTGAACACCAATCCGTAGAGCGATCCGCTGAACAGCGCGATGCCGACGACGAACATCGTTGCCGCGAGGCCCGCGCGCACACCGCTGCGTTGCAGGGCGCCGCATGCGAGGAGCGCGATGGCGTGGTACATCTGGTAGCGAACCCCGGTCTCGAACGTGCGCAGCTGCGCCTCGTCGTAGTGGGCCTTCATGGCGTGGGCGGCGAACGCGCCGAGGCCAACCGCGAGGGCGCCGAGCAGTGCGCCAAGAGCGATGGCTCGGGATCCGGGAGAGGGTGGCGTGGCCTGCATGGCGGCAGGCTACGCGGTGTGGTCGGTCAGCGACAGAAGCGCACGTGGGTCGGCGTGCGGCAGCCGCGGCCGCGCCAGCCGTGACGGTGGAAGTGACAGGCGGTCAGCGACGTTGCGATGACGGCCAGGACGAACAGACGGAACGCTCGGCGTGAATTAGACATCAGGCGCGGGCAAGCGCAGCTACCTCGCGGGTGTTCTGTCATCCTGTGTTGGGCTTCGTCCCCTCGGCCCGACTTGCCGATAACTAGGGGGTATGCCGAACTTCTACGCGATCCCCTTCTCGGTTGTCCTTGCGCTCGCGAGCTTGTCTGCGCAGGGGCCGCAATTGCAGGCCATTACGGAGGCGGGAGACCGCGTGGTTGCCGCCCTCGGCCTCGATGGCGCCGGCGTCAGCGTCATCCGCCGGGACCAAGAACTGTACCGCAGCCTGCACGGCAACCTGCAGAGCGACGACCTGCTGCCGATCGCGTCGGCCAGCAAGTGGTTGGCGGTGGCGACGATCATGACGATCGTCGAAGAAGGCAAACTCGAGCTCGACAAGCCGGTTGCGACCTACCTCGAGGAGTTTGATCGGGACGACAAGCGGCGCGTGACGGTGCGGCAGTGCCTGTCCTGCACGAGTGGATTTGCACCGCGGCTCGGCAAGCGCATGCGGGGTTGGGACATGCAGCGCTTCGCCGGTGCGTGCGCCGACCACGCGCTGCGCGGCCAGCCGGGTGCGCAGTTTCGCTATGGCGGCGTCGGCTTTCAGGTCGTCGCCGTCATCGCCGAGCGCGTGACGGGCAAGAGTTGGCACGAGCTGTTCCGCGACCGCATTGCGCGGCCACTGCAGATGCCGCAGACCTTGTTCGGTGCGCTGCAGCCGATTGGCAGTGAGGCGGGGTCGACGACGTTGCCGTGGGTGGCGGGCGGTGCGGTGTCGACGCTCGCCGACTACACGCACTTCGTGCAGATGATGCTCGGCGATGGCGAATGGCACGGCGGCCAACGCCCAAGTATCAGAACGCGTCGGCTTTATTCGCCGTACGTACGCCCATTTGACGGTAGCCATTCTCGCGCTGGTCGCGATCGAAATCGTCATTTTCCAGCTGTTTGGCGACCAACTTGGTGGCATCGTCGGATCGATGGTATCCGGTTGGAACTGG
>WURV02175090.1:0-13899 GCA_011762755.2 Epimenia babai | reverse complement strand
TTTATTGGTACAGAACCAAACCGCTCATTCATTGGTACAGAACCAAACCGCTCATTTATTGATACAGAACCAAACCGCTCATTTATTGGTACGGCACCAAACCGCTCATTTATTGGTACGGCACCAAACCGCTCATTTATCGGTACAGAACCAAACCGCTCATTCATTGGTACAGAACCAAACCGCTCATTTATTTATACAGAACCAAACCGCTCATTTATTGGTACAGAACCAAACCGCTCATTTATTGGTACAGAACCAAACCGCTCATTCATTGGTACAGAACCAAACCGCTCATTTATTGATACAGAACCAAACCGTTCATTTATTGGTACGGCACCAAACCGCTCATTTATTGGTACAGCACCAATCCGCTCATTTATTGGTACAGAACCAAACCGCTCATTTATTGGTACAGCACCACACCGCTCATTTATTAGTACAGCACCACACCGCTCATTTATTGGTACAGAACCAAACCGCTCATTTATTGGTACAGCACCACACCGCTCATTTATTGGTACAGCACCAAACCGCTCATTTATTGGTACAGCACCAAACCGCTCATTTATTGGTACAGCACCAATCCGCTCATTTATTGGTACAGAAACAAACCGCTCATTTATTGGTACAGCACCAATCCGCTCATTTATTGGTACAGAACCAAACCGCTCATTTATTGTCGTGGGTCTATGGGCCAATGAACCTAGTAGTCACATCGCTGAACTTAATCTAGAAGACCCTTTAACGATTTAAGCTCTTGCCAGTACACCACGTGTGGTGGTTGTCCACCGTAAACCTATGTGCCCTAAACCACATCTGCCTCTGGAGGTCTGGGTGGTCCTCGCAGTGTAGCTATGTAAGGGCTACTTCCCTCTGGCGTGGGTGGCGGTGTGTCGCCGCGTGTACTCTTGTTGGATGGTGTCTACCGCGCTCACCTCTCCACTGTTTTGTCATCTCATTGTTTATAATCATTTATCATCAGAATCAGAATTAGAGGAGTGTGCGACATAGCTAGATCGTCACCGGGCGTTTGGAACCGGTGGTGTGATTGATCTAAGCTCAACTGTATGTCATCAGCAGTTATTCAGTACCTTGTTCCCTCCCCCAGTTATCATAAGTAAGATTATGAGTTTTTCGTGTTAGCTACATACGGTACATGACCTAATAATGGCCGACACAACGGTTACCTTGGTGATCAGCCTTTTTCTTCGGGACAGACTAGACGACTAGAAGTTGTGGGTTAGATGCCCTCGAGGACCAATTTTATAAAACGCAAATATTGTTTGTCACACCATCATAAAAGATGTTAAATACAGACATAATAGTTTGTTGAAAAGTGGAAGGAAAAATATGCACTGACGAACTATGTACCTCTTCCCATTGGTGGACGTATCTGACCAATCGTGACAAACGTAACAAACGCAGTAGGCTGAGTAATTTGACCAATCGCAGCATCCGTAAAGCGCGACCTACAACATGTTGACATGGGACGTGAATGTAATATAAAAAACTTACTATAACTATTGCTATTACGTTATTCTTTATATAAACAATTTTAATGCCATTGAAACAAAATTAATCGATAATTCATTTGATAAATAATGGACCGTTAAGTAAAAGTATTATTGTCGTAAATAAAGTACGATTATTATAATAATAACGTGTTGCTATTATTCTGTGTGCGTAAAGTCTGCAGTGGTTTCTGCTCGTGCCACGATTAAAGTCGATAATTTCTGATGATAAAATCCAAATTAAACATTGATGGCGAACATAAATTATATAGACGTAATCATTGATTGGATTTAGGCGTAAACGTTTATAAATAAACAAAGCATCGAAAACCTACTCTAACATGCTCCGTATGAAAGTGTGTCATCAAATCTGCTTTGACACAATTCACGTAAGAAAATATTTAAATATTATAGAAATATAAATTCGTTGTGGAAGGATTCCATGAGTGAAGCATGACTGCAACTAGTTATAAAGAAGCGAGCATAAGCCGAAAGCGAAGAGAAAAGGTGATTTATTGGATAGCGAGAGGTGTGCGGGTTATGTTAGAGACATTGAAAAGCATTTAAGTTTCTGAGACGCACCCATCTGTTACAGCGCTGCATGAGGAAAATCTGGTGTATACAATATAAACGATTTATCCAATTACAATCACGTACCGCAGTCGTGCTACTCCGTGATATTAATTTTATTCAACCGATAGCAGGCTTGTTAGCTTTTTTACAGACTCTGTACGTCCAGAAAAGAATTAATGTCCCTTCGTGATATTTTATGATTTCATTCTTGTTCGTTACTAAACAAACTATTGATTCATACTAAATTATGTATATGAAAAAAATGATGTGAATTTCGAGACTGGAGAAGGTATGTAGTGTTTCTTATATATAATTACCTAAAGAATATCGTTAGGGGTAGCTTTGTCAAGTAATCTTTTAACATCTTCCCTCATGCGTTTGTAGCGGATGGGTTTGTGGAAGGTAGGTGACGTAATGATAATATAAACAGACAGGAGTCTTGTTAAGACGGTGGGATGAACGACAAAAATAGTTTGGTCACAAAAACACATCCACGGAGGAAAGGAGAGGTATATGAAGGATAAAAGGAATACAAAATACAAGCGAGAAAAACGCCCCACATTGGCAAGAGACCATTCTCACAACGGTTGTATTAATGGCAGACCACAGGTCGCAGCGACAGATGGCCGTTGGTCAACCTTCGAACAGCCATTAAAGCAGTCATTTAATCAACGCTACCCAGAGGTGAATCAATATTAACCGTATACAAACGATACACCACTCGTACAGTGTGCAATAGTTATAGCAGAGTAACCCGGTTCTTAGATTAAATACCATCGGATCACATCCTCCTCTTATCTGTTGCATCCTTTAAACAGATATGTCTCTTTTAGGTACTAATACCACACGAAGGTCAAACATCATACGCATCAAGGTTACATCATTTTACTTGGTAACGAGAAATTGCCTCAGCGCATGCGTGGTATTCACTCGAAGAAATACCAATTGTCGTGGTCATCATGTGGTAGGTTTACGCTTCCAACAACCAGCCCACGCACCACAAACATCAGGGGCGCCAAATTTTTGTCGGTACTTGAAGAACTTGTCAACATGTCGAATTTTACAACTTTGGTGAATATTATGCGATCACATATACAAATATTAACTACAAACGGGTTTTAGCTGACTGTATCGACAGTAACAATGTGCGTAACAGAAATTTAATATATTACTGAAAATTGTTGATTAAACTTTTTGCATTTGTTTTTTTGGCGACTAAAAACTTATATTAAGGTCACTTTAAGCACTATACTAAGTCAATGATAGCGTCGTTACATCTGGCTGCAGTATTGGATGTATTTATATTTAATAAAAAAGGTTACCCTTCAGTGTAGAACGTGGTTTATTTCTGACGAAATGTTATAGTATACGTTATATGTGGAGTTAGTTATACCGTTAAACGGGTCTTTTAGTTGGACAAACGCTGCATGCACTGGACGTAGAGCTTAATTAAGAAATCTGCCATATACATAATGAGGTTCCGGTTAGGGAATCTATCAAGAAATTGTAGTAGGTGTAATAGTAGTCAAGAAGCTATAATTGTCAGTTTAATCAATAATTTGTTAATCAATAATTTGTTAATCAATAATTTGACACTGTATCCGCAGGGGTAATAACGTACATGCAATGGATAACTACATTTCACCAATTTCATATTTTTCATTAGGCCTTATTTTGATATCATACTATAGACATTGTAATATTACCTTTGTCTGAAATAAACAAATATATAAATGGAAGGAGAGTAAATGTTAAGTTTGAGCTAATATATTAAATATTTGTCTTGTAATGATAAAGGAATGTAATTATGTAGACGGTAAAAGATGGACGTATGAATTTTATCTACGCTCTACGCCGCATTACAGACTTTATGATGCTAGTTGAAGCAGAGATGCTGATTTCTGCATTAGAAACATTTATGAAAACATTAATCATGAATAAAAAGTTGCACCAGACAAGTGTTTCGTTCATTTTCTTATGTTTGAATAATAGACGAATTCTTGCGAATCGTTTGCCAGCCCCAAATGTGCGCACATATAATAAATGTTGACTGAATTCTATAGATACAAAAATCGAATAATTTTTACGTATCACTTGAACGAATCGAACATCAGCTACTACGTTAATGAGGACTTATCTAAATAAGCAACATCTGCAGAAACAGAAATAGACACGGCACGAGAAGGGATGTGCGGTGTGGTGCATCGTGTGACGTGACGAAGAAAATAGTGCGCGATACCGAGCAGTGCTTCTTGCTCAGATCAACTATTCAGAGTGCACGCTACTTCCTAGTGCTAAGTGAAAGAAAAGAGTAGGCTACTCTGAGAACGCGGATTGTCATTCCGTTCCTCCACTGTGTGTTTAATGGAGAACAAGAGGCAAATAAGCACGATTATATACTACATGAGACAGAAAACCAAACATAGACCGTGATGTTTTTCTAGAGTCTAGACTATTAACAGGACTCATGCGACATCGACTAGAGTCCAAGGACCTACATACAACCGATGTATGCAATATTTTACGGCATTCTGATACTCCGTCTGTATTAGTAAAAACTTTCGCAATTTAAGTCCTGAAAGCATTTTCGATGCTAAAGACATTCAAGGACATTCAAAATGAAGGTGGCAAAAAATGTGAATTTTTATAACGGAATTAATTTGTTGCTAAATGTATATTTGGAGTATATTGCTATCGGATCACTGGAAACCCTTATTGCAATCGAATATTATTTTGTCACGAAAGATACTCTAACATGAAAACGTTAAGAATTGAGGAGAACCTATTGTGAACCTTGAGACAGATCAATAGGTTGTACAGATTCCCCTTTGGTGCATGTAGTTAAATCTCTACGACTATACATTGAAACGCTCTGACCCTCCACGACATGCTTTCACATAGACATACACAAGACAGACACACATGTGACAAAAAATTAGAAGTCATGCAGAGGAAGAGAAAAGGAGAAATGATGGACGAGAAACGACTAATCATAAACGATATCTGTATTCCTTTTACTCATTGTATTCCTTATACTCCTTGCATTTCTATTCAGTCAAAGTAATCATAAATTTGTATAGTGTCTTTGATGGCCATGTGTTGGAAGGGCACAAGAAATCAAATAGAATTCCATTTCTTTTCATTAACGGTTGTGTTAGGCTATGATTCAACTTATATGTACATTCTATTGTGTTATGCAATATTATTAGTTTGCTCACGAAATGTATACAGGCGCTTTAGAGACATACTAGTTATGAGGGCGCCTCCAAAACAAATGGATTATTATTATTACTACATTATGATTTTATGATAACGGCTATAACGTAATAATTCATTGTGAATCAAGGTCATCTCAACAGAGTGATATAGATCGAACATACTGTCAACTCTCGATATAAATATTTTGTGGATTCTCTAGAAGAATACTCGTTATTCCTCGCAAATGCGGTAAGTATCCGAGAATACTTATTGTGGAGCATTAAATCGCAAGTCAATTACATACAGCGATAGAAAAATCATTCCGCAAGTATTCAAATATATACGTTCACATGCAAAGCTGATACCTTGTCGTGGCAAACTATGAAGAAACCATGCGTTTAGTGATGTAACCTGCTATGAAAAGACAAGGCCGTGCTGTTGCTAATTCTGTCAATAGAGGATGTAGTTATTCAGTCCTAACGAAATAATGTATATTCCATTACCCGGGTATCTGTCTAATATCTCAGCGCGAATTAACGAGGGTTAGTTGGTATAAGGGTTAGATACAGACTAGTTTCTCTAGATGCAATGTGTTATTTACCGCGAAACACACAGAGCGGTAGAAAACCAAAAAATAGAGGGCACCATAATACAAAATAACAAGACATCCGGCGGAGGTAGACATCGGGCGAGTTCGGCGAAAGTAGGGAAATGATGTCGATAGGGAAGTGGAAGAGGTGACGACGAACGGAGCATTAGAGAATGATCACCTTGCCAATACTGCGGGACCTCCCTGCGGCTTATTTCGCTACCTGCGTGAAACAACTTAGAGAAGTTTGCCTTTGTGTCCCACATGAGGAAGATATAGTCGACCGGCACCGTGCTGATCATGTCGAGGAAGAACCACGTGCGCATGTAATGTTTGGCGATGGCTTTAGGTTCGAGGATGATGCTGTCTTCGATGAAATCGTCGGTTATCACTCCTGCAACAAGATAATATCTCTTATTATACTGAATCCTTTATTTATTGTGGGGTTTTCTTAAAATACATTATTTCGTTTGGTTACCACTCTGACGCACAGCGATTAGCTGTAGCACAAATGTGATCTTCACCACTGTATAGCCATCAACGTTGTATTGGATTATAAAAAGTGGACCCGTCCTTATTGCTATTGTTAATTAAAAGGAAAATAAGAAAAGCTAAAATTACTCTAAATGTCTAAAACTACAGTAAAATATATAGTAGAGTTTGACTAGAAGCCTCGAAACTACATTTTATATCAGTCCGGCGGGTTATTTTCACTAGTAAGAGGGTATTGTCATGATTTCTATTGATATGGAGTCCATTCCAATGTTACACTGTCCATGATGACAGTACTTGAATATTTTATGCTCCCTTGTTAGCTTAGGAAACAGATAAATACTGAGTTCAGTCATCCACTATTAACAACCGTAAATAGCAGCGATATAGAATCCGCAAGGGCTGGAATAGAAAATTGGTTTTTCTCTTTTGTGGAAACGTTAACGGCTTCCAGACGAAGGAGCCGAGATTTGTATGCCAGTTCAGTAAGGTAAATACTCAAGTCAGCATTCAGAGCACGTTCTTGGAAGATATCGGGAGTGTTTTCCTTGCGTCGTGTTTGTGCTGTAATTCAGTTGGGTGGACGCGCCCACATCACGAAGCGACTAAGTAACTCAGCGTGTCCGGATACTATTAACGCGTTCAAACACGTAGGTAAATAAGTCGACTTTTGTAATGGTTGTTATTATTGATTCGTATTGCACTCTCCACGTCTGTTATCATTTTGTACCTTAACTGCCGGTTTTGCTGAGCGTTAGAGAATCAATAAAACCGACCATATAAGCCTCTTCTCGCCGCCAACTCTCGGTTATTTAGGTCTCAACGATTGTCGAACATGGTGACGTCATTCCGATAGAGAGAAACTTAAACCGATTTAACGGTTCGACCTCGCCGTAAGTGCCTGGTATATAAATTCGTGGTAACACGGTGTGAGAGAAAGAGGAGACAGGGAGATGAGAGAGGGAGGAATGAGGAGAGAAATATAGGTATGGAGGGTAGAGAGAGAGAGAGAGAAAAGGAGGGAGAAATATAAAATAAAAATGTGAGAATTTTGTTGTCAAGTAATTTACCACTAATATAATAGTCTTTTAACGACGAGGTGAGTTTTATGGAGTTAGTGAACGCAAAGGTTTGAAGCAAGTTATATTCCGTTTGTGAAATGTTGAGGGAGAGTCGCTCTAAAAGCCACTCAAAAAAAACCCGTATGAATTAATTTGGTCTATCGAGCACATCGTCCGTAATGCGAAGTCGCTGTCACGTCGAGTTCGTGTCTTATGGAGTAACGTCATGAATTTATACGGATCGAAATATCGGGATGCGTTGGTTTCATTGGGAGCGGGAACAGTATAAAAGACTTACGACACGTCGTCTGTCAAAATAAAAGCTAGATTCATACAGTAACCTACAATGTCAATCAGGCGACCGAATGTCGTGCAATGACTTCGCTTGACGGAATTGTAGTTACTCTCGCCAACCTAGCGTGATTGATTGGTAGACGAACGAGACGGCTGATCGACCGAGGGGACTGGCAAGCGAACCAACTTACCGCGCTGTCCTCCATATTGTTACTTGTCGCGTGGTGGTAACAAAGTCACGTTGAATCGTTCATTAAAATACAAAAATTTATTAGCATCTACGGCAATTGGCTTATATTGTGTAAAGTTATATTATAATATATTATATATTATTTGTACTATAATATATAATGAGACATATAAAATATTGATGTTCATTTTAATAACAAAACGTGTGCTCAAGTCATGCGTTGTTAGAATTTGTGATTTTCCAGACGCCCCGTACATAAATTAAGCAACACCACCATAATTTTATTTCAGAAAAGGATTGGTAGCTATAGACATATCTCGTGGTTTCATGAGTGTATCAGGGTTGACAAATTATTTCAGTGCGACTGACAGTAATACCAATGACTAAATCTGTTCATTTGTTCAACTGATATTTATTTCATTCATTTCATCAGACGATCTAGTCGGGGCCGGTGACGCCATGGTTCAAATTGCGGCCGGTCAGGGAATAGGTTGCCAGTTCAAATCCGTACAAACTTGAAAGGTTTTTCTCTCGTCTTCCGCGGCAGGTAATGGGCAAGACTATCGTGGGTGAATACGGATAGAGACCTGACCTGTCGTGAAGGGGGCAATATAGTGTGTGTGACTCACATCTACTATTTTACCATTAATACAATAGCAGTAAAACCTCGCCCTTTTTTCCTTTTCGTGGCCTTGTCATAAAACGACGTGGTGTCGTCGATTTCTTAGTACAGATCGGCGTAATCTTCCTACTAGGTTCCCCCGGGCCATGCTATTAGCTATTCAATTTCATCACATATGACCTAGATCAATTCATGTAGGCTCCACTAACTTTTAAAAAAACTAACAAAAATTGCTCCGATTCGCAGGACATGTATTATCGTGCGTGGGTTGCATACAATTTGGATTACTTTTGTCAACATGGTCGTTGTTTTAGATTCTAAGCATTTTAACAATGGAATATTTATCTCTGAGTTGTGAGTGGATGTGATCTGTAGAGTTCAGAGGGGGGGGGGGCGTTGTGGTTTAACAATATATTACAGCAATTGTAGTAGGGAAATCATTAATATATGTATGTGTGTGTGTGTGTGTGTGTGTGTGTGTGCGCGCGCGCGCGCGTCTTAAAAGGACTTAACCATGTGCATTGCCAGTCGATTCAGATTTAACGAGTCGTGGTTAATATTACCTGTTCTGAAATTGATGACAATGTCAAGGAAGAACATGGCGTCAGATATGCAGTTGAAAATGATCCAGTGAGATGAGAGGTCATCGTTGAAGAAGGAGATAGCGACGGGGAGAATGATGAGGTTGGCGATGAGCAGCACTAGCATGAACAGATCCCAGTAAAACCTGCACAAACATAGATACAGACACAATAACTGACCATTAGCAGACCCGCGTTATTATATCGAAACAAAAATCCGTGCATGGAAATGTATGAGTTCCCAAATATCAATCTTGTTAAAATAAACAAACAGCAAACGGTATTTATGTTACATATCATATGATATATAATATGAAAGATTTACATATACGATGTCTCAGCATAAGAACAAACAAATTCATCCAAGTAAGTTAAATAAATAATTCAGTGCGTTCGCCAGTCATTGAGTCATTAATTCATTACCAACTGTACCCCGTTCTGTCCGGGGTGATATTTAGCTGAATTAGCCGCAATCAAAGATCAGGAGCCCGAGAAATTTTCATGTATACGGTTCGTCCCTGATATTGACCGTCTTCCGCTATCGTTACCTCACATATGACGCGAGGGGGGGGGTTAGGGCAGTCGTTAGTCGTTGGAACAGACTTCAGACAGAGTGAGATCGATTCCCGGTCTAGTCAGTACCTACGGGGGTTTTTGTCGGACAAAAAGCGCCTCTACTCCGTCTAGCGAGGTCCTGGTATCAGTCTGCGCAGACTCGGTGTATTCTAAATATGGCGTTCTCTTACTTACATCTTATTACTCTTATAACTTGGGCTAATCAGTTGTCATGTTAAACATAGGCTAGTCTTGTAAAGGACCATTAATGCGTCAGAGAACGGGGGTAGTCCCCCACCTATTTGCTACGTACACTCATCTGGCATATCGTGTGTTAATGGAATGTGAGATGGAGTGTTCGTCTAATTGAATTTGGTTAAAATTAAATTTATTGATCAACTTTTACTGTCGCCCGTTTGATTACAACTTATCTAATAACAATTCGTCTGCTCATCTAAAAATGTTTTACGAATTAAGGCTGGAGTAGAACAAAACTAACACTAATGGCGTTTTTCAAGGGCGATCATTCTACCAAAAAGTCTCTAGGCCTATTATATATAGAGAATGGTTTTTGACTTGTGTGTTTTTGGAATACACAAATAACGTTTATAAGATGCATCGTATCAAATTTTCATCCCAAATAGATGTATAATATTCAAGCGATATATTGAAAATGTAATAAGAGGTATACGTGGATACACGGCATTAAGTACAGTAAAAGTCATATAGCATCAAAAGACTCTACAAAATGGTTCAGGCACCTAGTGCCTGTCGATATCAAGCAATATCTGTAATAAATTGGTCTCGTCTTAATCAGATATTACCTCTATTGGAGTCGCCACGAGTTTGGCAGACGTGCTCAGTAATGTACTGGCCGTAAGCGTGTCAATAACTATAATGATAACTGCGAGTATTGACAGAACACACAGATCGATGAGGCAGAGGGAAGGTTGCATAAAAGTACGCCTTACCCGGATTACTATCGACAAGGAATACACTCGTCGCACTCGTTGCACGCCATCGAAATTAACGACATATGATGGCGATGTCATAAAAATTAATAAGCTACATTCAGAAAACTTAACGTCTTATTTACGGCATTTTATAGTGCATGAGCCGACACCATGTATAAGTCGGTACACTGTATAAATCGACACGGTGTAGAAATCGGTACAGTGTATAAGTCGAGGTAAACCTTGTTGTTATGATATTTTACCCATATATTCGTGCTGTATTATCCGACGCATAAATAGAATTCAGGACAAAAGAAACAAATAACTAGAAGAAAAATCCAGACGGACCCGCGAAGTTTATTATCTAATTTTGAAAATCGTGAAAAACCGTATCTGGATTGATAAAATCGCAGATATTATTTATTAATATTTGGACGGAATGAAATGAGTATATCTCAGCTATGTGTAAGTGTATAAATTGGGTGATATGACTTGAGAAACTATTTTTACTCGTATATAAACTACTGATGCAAATGTCGGAAATCGTTCGGGTAATGAGTTTTATATTGCGATCAGCATTTCTTCGCTGCGAAAATTCAATGTTCACAATATTAATATGTCACAAATATACAGGTCGTACTGTCCGGAAGCGCGATATTGAGATATTTTTGTAGTTAGTTGTACCGGTTGTACAGCCGGTTGTACAGTCGGTTGTACAGTCAGTTGTACAGTCGGTTGTACAGTCGGTTGTACAGTCGGTTGTACAGTCGGTTGTACAGGCTGGTGTACAGTCGGTTGTACAGCCGGTTGTACAGCGATGCGGCGAGAAAAGCGATGGATTAATTTGAGATCTCTTTTTCTTGCGATTTGTTGCGCTCCCGTGAGCAAAGTGGTGATCATTCATGGGCGCATTTGTACGCTGCAGGCTGTCTCAAATACAACATAAATCACACAACAACGGCAATACTGTAATAGACAACCGGCATTGTATTTATTCTTGATGTATTGAAGTCTCCACTAAAATCGTTCACATTTACATTCGTGAAGAACACCGTGTAACAAAATAGCATGTCATTTCTAGAAAACCGCGCCTCTTGATCAACTTTGGATGCCCAGTGCCTCAGGATGACTGGTATCTCCGTATAACAGCTACATGGAGGATAACGGTACTTTCGGATAAGTAATATCTCTTATGTATAACGGTATTTCCCCGATCTCCGCATTGTCTCCTGGGTCTTATTCATGGTGCACATGTTACGTGAACCCCAGAATCTTTTGTTAATCGCCTTATTTTAATCAAGCGATCAGACGAAGGAGGTGTGCTCTTTATAATCTTTATAAGTTGTTAACATAACATTATTATCCATTTCATGTTTACCCTAAATATACACAGTTGTATCTGACATGGATCTGTATTACCTGTATACTGTTAGAGGTTAATTTTCTATAATTTAAGTAATTACATTATAGTCTTAGACCACTAGGCTATTGTTCCATGTAAAGTGTGTTTGACAGCTCTGCTAATAAGTACACTTTAGACAAATAAATTTCATTTCATTCCAAAACAATAAGTTACAGTATGTGATTTAGATTTCTAAAGCACATCTATAATTTCTAGTCCTGTTATTAGGAACTTAAACAGCCACAAAAATACATGTTTAGAAAGTATATTAAGAATTATAAGCACTGAATTCGTAAATCAAGAGACATATTTCAATTTAAACCAATGGAATATTGCTATGTCGAAACGCCATGTTTATTAGTCTTATTTTTAGGAATTTATCATACGTGCAAAGACAGGGAAGTACATGGATTGTATGAGAAGCGAAATTAACCGGCGGGTGGGTGGGTGGGCGGGTGGAACACTACTAGAGGTCGTGCACTTCTTTCGTAAACGAAATCGATCGCAGGAACGACTACTCTGTCATTACATACAATCGGAGTCCGACTTTCAAGAGACATTAACGGACGAAGTCTTGCCGGGTGAGCATTGGATTTGCCCGCGTTGTGGTTGTCGCACACGACACAATATCGCCGTGTTGGCAAATTGCTCGAGGACCTAGAAATGATTTTATATTAGATTTCGTTGGAATTTGATTAAGGCCTGTGAAAGTTTAGCGTTCCGCGTTATTCTGTAATAGTCTCATCCGGCATAATGGGGAAGTATCAATAGGGGAAACCGGCGCCGAGTGCTAGCATATTTGTGCCTCTGGGTAACGTATATACCATCGATAATCACCACCAACAATCTTAAAGCATACAGTGTTAAGTCCCGCACAACTTCTTACACCGCTCAAAGCATTCACATCACTTTACTTTTCATTCACTTCCCTGTCCCACCTCGCATTACTTTTAACAGATTGCTCACGTACAAATTTGTAGACCTCGTGGCACCCCTTCTTATCTCTCTATTCAAAAATATCTATCTACTCATCTACACGTGCTAGCCGTTTTCTAGTACGAAACATACTGATGTCAGTGACTGCGCTTTTACGCCGTTGCACCGCGCCTCGTAAAAGAATTTCCACTTGGAATTCGACATTCATAACTGTTAACATATTTGGAGGTAAACCCAAACATACTTATTTAACGTCGCTTATCGAATGTAATGTAGTTGGAATCCTGTGGGGTAGGGGCTGGGCGGGTTGGTGGCTGAATGGGTCTGTTTGTTATCTAGCTCCTCTTAGGGTTTTGGAGATAGACCCCCCATTTCCATCTATTCTTCTGAAAGTAAGAGATCAGGAATTTCGTAAACTATAGTAGATTTTTATTTGAACACGCAATAAGATTTTGAAGTATTTTATAGACTATAATAAAGTGCATTCATCTATTGTTTGTTCTTTTATTGTTGTCACCGTTAAACGCAAAAGAACGACGTAATACCTGGACGCTTTTTTTCCTGTCACTTCCAAAATCAATGGTCCCATTTCAAATCAAGTAATCCTAACGTAGCATTTTGTTTTGAAGCAAACACGGCTTATAATAATGATCAATCAAAGTTTACCTCAAGAATTTACGATAGAATCGCACTTTCATGTATATATTTAACGGACTTTCTTAATAGAAACGCATTATTTTTGAATAGAAACGTGTCCATTAAAAGTCCCGGGCATTTACGGTTTCTTCTAGTTACATAAAGACAGCCTACATATTATATCGCACACTTTATCCGTGATAGTTGGTGAGTATGTACGATGACGATCGCCTCGTAGATCTACACTGGCTGCCTGTGTCGCAGAGGATCATCTACAAGGTGCTGACTTTTGTTCACAAAGCT